>OZ038401.1:4476682-4554182 GCA_964036045.1 Eutreptiella sp. 'Long Island Sound 2002'
GGGCGCTGTAAACTTTCTTTGACTTTTGGTGGATGTTTGTCCGAAACATTTTGGGGCGCACCCACCCTCATAAAGGGGGGCGGGGGGTTCGGTGGGCAGGGGGGGCAGGGGGGGTTCCATTAAGGTGCCTCGCTCCAGCACAAAGCTGTGGATGCTGTGCAATGCATCACGCGGAGCGCAGCACCGGCTCAGCTTGCGAGGATCGCCATCCGACGAGAATCGTCAGAGAGAGACACTGTCTGAAACGACTCCCCCCATGGGCTATGCTGGGCACACCACCATCCGGTGCTCAAGCCCAGCCTGCTATGTCCATGACACCTGGTACCCAGGGGACGTGCTTGAACAGGGGGGGGGGGAGGCCCCCAAAAACGGTCGGTGCATAAAAAACTGGTCCAAAAAATTTTTGTTTTACAAATTTGATGTTTACCCGGAATAATTTCTCTACCAAACCTGCGGAGGGGGGGGCCTGGGGTCCTTCCAATCAAGCACAACTCTGCTGGTCACCCGACATGAGATACCCTTTGGTATTCGCGGTAGATCTGGAGCTTCTCGGCCCGCGTCAGATTGGTCTCGGCGGCAGCCACCACCTCTGGCTTCACGCCATCTCTGTTCCGGACCCGTTGGATCAGCTGCCTCATCTCCTGCTGGCGCTTTTCCGCTTCCTGAATCCGGCAGCACGTGGGATTGCGCAGGTGGTGTGTGGTGGTGTACGCGGAACGGCCCCGCTTCCACGGGGCCACTATCCTGAACCAGATGCCTTGCAGTTTGGGGTCGTCACGCACGCGCGCACGTACATGACTGCAAAGAGCCCAAGTCCCGACACGGCAATGAAAGTGCCGATCTGAGCATCCGGTACGCTCGTCAGCCCTGCTGTCTCCCAACAAGGGTCCGACACCATGTCGTGTAGGTGCCTCTCTGCAGTCTAGGGGACAATGTGCTGCTCCATCAGGCCACGACTCCTCCGGGCATGGCCCATGGGTGGTACCTGTGAGGCATGCATGCGCACACGCGCGCGTGCGTGTTGGGAACCACAAGAGCAAACAACAGCAAAAGTACAAGGAAAGCGGTTGGAGGAACCTCCTCAGGAGCTGCAGAGCAGCCCTAGACGTCTTTCGGTCTATCAAAGTAGGATGAAGTGCAACAGAGTGCTAGCGTGCCAAAGTGCAGATTTGCTCCCTCCTGCCCTTGCCAGACACACACACGCGCACACACACACACACACACACACACACACACACACACACACACACACACACACACACACAAACACACACACACACACACACACACAAACAAACACATACACACACACACACACAAACAAACACAAACAAACACACACACACACACGCAAACACACACAAACAAACACACACACACATCCACACACACACACACACACACACACACATCCACACACACACACACAGACACCACACACACACACACACACACACACACACACACACGGTGCCTGTTCATATGCACAGCCCTCTGGGGCGGCCCTCTGCAGGGCCGCTGATGGTTTGTCGCGCGAGTCGGACCGTAGGAGATTGAGCCTCGCAGTTTGAACATGATTGGAATGGATGCCTTGGCACACACACTTTTGGAGGGAAACCGAGTGGCCGCACCCCGAAGCGAACCAACAAGCCAGACCCCCACTCGCCTTAGCCACCGACTGTTTGCTGACACTTGGAACATTGGCTGGAATTGCCTGGGCGGGGGCATCCAGTATCTGTTACCGACCATGATTGAGCCTTAGCCACCGGCCGGACTGAGTCCCATTCTTGAGGGGGGGGGGGGGGCATGATCTCATTTCCAAGTCTGCATGGACTGCGAGGTCCATAACACCCTGCGCACACTGAGTGTTCAGCGGTTCGGTGGCCCTGCCGCTGGGCCTGCAACAGTAATTCGGGGCCATGTCGTCAGGTTTGGAAACAACCCGCATGATCCTGACCTCGTGCCAGACCCTCTCAGTTCAACGTTGTGCAATGTGACGCACTCTCAATGTCCTTCGCCTTGCTGCTCTTGCAGCGCAGACCGGGCCTGCACCGAATGCTGCCTTGAGGTCACCACTGTCACCGATTCAGGGGGGGGGGGGGGGTTGCACAGGAATGCTGCACAGAGAAAGACACGCAGGGCCCCATTGCTCCAGGTTCTCTGCCGCCTTCCTTCGATGCTACACCCCAGGGAGACCCGGAGGGTGAGGGGGTTTGGGGCTGTTGTGCGTTGAAGGGTAGCCCTGCACCTGAAAGGAGGGTAAGGATTAGGGGGTGTTTTCGCACAGCGCGCGCACAGCGCCAATTATTACGGTGGTTATCCAGGTAACAACCCTGAAAACCACGCACCTGCGGAATCATGCACAATCCATTCAAAACTCAAAAATTCAAACATCTGATGCTTGCCATGGGTCCCAGGGACCTAAATCCTGCCCCCTATAGTCCCGTCCACTGCAGCAGCCATTCAATGACGTCCTTTCAATCTTCTGAACTTACCGAACTCCGGTGGTGGAGAACAGCCACCTTTTCGCACAGCGCACGGTACGCCCCCTTACCCCCCCCCCCCCCCCGCTGAAGCGTGACCGGTGGCTCCGACCCCGCTTCTGTCCACCCCCCAACGGCCCTGCGACCGTTTGCAGGTTTGCAATCGCCAGACCTTGTCCCCAAACCCACAACCGCTTTGCACGGACACCACACCACACCCGGAGCGGGAGTCTGGTGAATGGTCTTCTGCTCCAGCCCCTACCCCGTCAATGGACGCGTTGTCCAACGGAGGCTTCATCCTTTGGATCCCCGGGAGGAGGCGGTGGCGGGTACTCCGGAATGAAGTGCGGCAGCTGAGTTGCCCGGGACGCTTTGGGCAGGCCTTTGCTTAGTGGGGGCGGGGGCTGGGGGTGGCCCCCTGCCCTGGTGAGGGAATCTCAGTAGGATCCAGCCCCACATGCCAGTCAGCTCAGTAGGAAGGAGCCCCGCCCCATGGGCAACTGAGTAGGACCCAGCGCCATCCACAGGGATCCTCACTAGGAACCCGCCCTGGACCCCCCCCCCCCACTAAGCAAAGGCCTGGCTTTGGGGCAGCGAGAGCCATGATGTCGATCGTTAAGACAACCAGCATGGCCCTGACCCCATGCCAGACTGCATCAGTTCAACCATGGTTTTGACCAGATCAGGGTATCTTTCACACACTTGGGGGCAGGGAGGATGGGGGGGGCTCAAGCGCTGGTGCACCAAAACAAGCCCGAAAAAATTTCTCATAGAAAATTTGATTTTTTTCATCTGATGATTTGTCTGTGGGACCCCAGGAAGAGGGGGGCCGGGGGTGTCCTTGTCCATCACTGTGCTGCCCTTGATGCTACCACAAGAAGAAGCTCACAAAGTTGTCTTACTGCTGGACCGCAACAGAGCACTGGCGCTGCCAGACCGGCCAACTGTTCATGCCCATTGACCAGCCAAACCGCGGTCCGCAGGTCGCCGGCTATTGTTTGGCTCAGCACAAACTGCCACCTGCAGTTGATAGTAGGCCGGCCACGCAACACCTTCGGCTGCCCTGTAACTGGCCTTATCATGTTTTGATTACGGTTTTGTGGGCCCAAAATGGGGTTATTACCGATATATAGGCCAAGTTGGCCTCCAAACAGGGGAGTTGGAACTTTTGCAACGCCCCCCACCCCCCCTGCGAAGGCAATGAGAACGCTTTTTGCGCGCCGCAGGGTTTGAGTTTCGCGGTTCCATTGCACAACAACTAAGTCAAATGAATCACAAATGATGTCCGCCGGCAAAGAATTGATTAATGGCACGCGTGTTATCTGGAGCATGATGTGAGAGAAGTCATTTTTGAGGGTAGTGTCTGAGCGGGGTTTGGCTTTTGGCGTGCCTCAGGTGCCACAGGCGCCACAGGAAAAGCGTTCTCAATGAGTGATGACCGTCTCCCAAGTTGTTGGGCTATCCCCTCCTGAAGAGTTGAAACCAAATTGCCCCGTGGTTTGTAAGTGGCGTTGTCAAAGCCTCGTTCCCCGGGACATCCACAGATCTGCAGCCAGAAGCACGATACACTGCCACACGGCCACAGAGCACGCAGTCAGAAGGGCTGGCCCAACAAACAACACTGCAGACCTCGGGCGTGACACCGCGGCCGGCCTTGGCGGCCCGGCCCTTCCCGAACCCCTTGGAGATGTCCCTGGCCAGCTCTATTCTCTCCATCACGCTCCAGGACGGCTTGTCCTCTTCTTGCGGCTGGTCTGGGGCGTTCTGTTCGGGGGATGGGGCAACGGGGCCTTGTGTGGGTCGCATGCACCCGTACCCAGGCCAACATTGGGAGAGGGGAGCGGGGGGGGGGGGGGGTCTGGAGGAGAGAGGAGCGGGGGGGAGGGGGGTCTGGAGCAGGGCGGTCCTTAACGGGAAGGAAAAAAAAAAGTGTTCCGGAACCAGTTTTCCCAAAAAAGCCCGCGGGCACTCCATGTGCTCAACCATGGTTGGTGGCGGTTGGCGGTTGGCGGTTGGCGGTTGGCGGCGGTTGGCGGTTGGCAGTTGGCAACTGGCGGTTGGTGGCGGTTGGTGGTGGTTGGCGGCGTGTGGTGGTTGGTGCTTGGTGGTTGGTGGCGGTTGGCAGTGGTTGGCAGTTGGCGGTTGGTCGCCGCTGGTGGTTGGCGGCGGTTGGTGGCGGTTGGTGGTTGGCAGCTGGTGGCGGTTGGCGGTTGATGGGAGTTGGTGGTTGGCGGTTGGTGGTCCCTTGGGGCGGTCCTTAAGGGCGGTCCTTAGCAAAAAAAGAACTGGTCCCTTAAGGACCGCCCTGGTCTGGAGGAGAGAGGAGCGGGGGGGAGGGGGGTCTGGAGGAGAGAGGAGCGGGGGGAGGGGGGGTCTGGAGGAGAGAGGAGCGGGGGGAGGGGGGTCTGGAGGAGAGAGGAGCGGGGGGGAGGGGGGTCTGGAGGAGAGAGGAGCGGGGGGGAGGGGGGTCTGGAGGAGAGAGGAGCGGGGGGAGGGGGGTCTGGAGGAGAGAGGAGCGGGGGGGAGGGGGGTCTGGAGTCCCATGGTCGTCGTCTAATGCTGTCCTGCCCATCCCCTAAACAATAGTCCTGACCGTCCCCGCTAGGGCTCAACGGCTGCCGTCCCACAGTGTGTGCGTGGCCCCACGTGCACATGAGGAAGGAGCATCCCGAGGGGGGGCATGCGGGGGCATGACATCAGGTTGTCAAATCACCCGCATGATCCTGGCCTCATGCCCGACTTCCCCAGTTCAATTCAATTCTGCTGTTCTTTGGCCCTACAACGACGATGGCGTCACCCTCCAGAATCGCTCTGGCAGTCCAAGGGTACTTCATGTCTCAGCGCGGCGGAGCGGCGGCACACATTGTCCACATCGTTCAGGGAGGCGCCATCACAAATCGGTTAATGAATAAATGAAGTTCAGCAAAGCGCCGTGAGGCGCCGGCAAAGAGTAGGGTTCGGGTCAGACTCTGCCTTTAGCTGTTCTTTGGTCAAGCAGAGGGGGGGGGGGGGGGGCAAACGCATTTTCAAGTGTGAGGTTGGTGGTTGCTCTCGCGGGGGGGGGGGATGTATTAGAAGGGGGGGAAGGGGGGTCTGAACGGGGGGGCGGGGGGGGGGGGGGGGATTGGCTGGGGCCCCCCTCCTCCCAGGGGCCCCCTATGGTCCCGCTGAAGGCAGGCCAAAAATTTTGAGGCTTAAATCCTCTTGGCACCGAAGGCGCCGCAGCAAAAGTTTCGCTGTCAGCCTCAAACATTTGAAGGGGAGGAGGAGGGGGGGAGGGGGGTCCAGGGGGGCAACCCCCCCCTCCTGCTACGGTGTACGGCCATTCTAATACATCACTGGGGGGCGGGGGGAGCGAGCATAACGACTGGTTTGGGGTCAGAGCGGGGTCCTAGCCAGTGTGCCTGAGAATGCGGCTGGTTCAGTCTCAGTTGCCTCAAGGGCGGGGGACGGATCCCAGTGAGCTGACCGACACACGGGACTGGACCTCTTCTCCGTTCTCATTCCGCCCACAGCCCTCAAATCATAACTCAGCCCTGGAGACTTGGATTCTGTCCTGACACTCCCTCGAAGCTGCAAAACAGACCTCATCCCACCAGCAAAGGAATAAGACCGGGAGCATGGTCTGTGTCCCATCCCAGGCCTCTGCTTGAACCGGCTGCTGTGGGCGGGTGGGGACCCAAAAGGTTAATTAAGTGAACCTCCCCCAGGGCGGGGGGGAGACTGTGCCGGAGGGGGGGGGGGCAAAAGCAACCAAGGCTGTGAGACGCATGTAACACACACTCTCTTGAAAGTTGGGATACACACATGATACACACTTTTGAGGCCTGGGATACAGTGCGATACTGCAACTGGGGTGTTTGGGATACGCTGCGTGGGTTTGGGCAGGGCTGCACAGCCTGCCCCAAGCAGGACCTCGACCAGTCACGCGTGCCACACCTTCGCCGCTTCCTCAGCCTGCTTTCTTGCTGCTGCCTCACGCTGCTTTCTCATCTGGGCAATCTCCTCCATCGCCTTCATCGCCGCCTGAGAGAAAAGTGATGGCACAGGCACCTGCGTTGTCCTGCCGCTTCATACGCCGACCACAAAACACACTGGCCGCCGCAAACGCCTGTACAGCGACAGGCTTACCCTCCTGGACAACATATTCCTGGCTCATGGGCACAGTTTTGCTTAAGGGGGGGGGGGTCCGAGGGGCGTGGGTGGGTGGTGTCAGACCCCCCCCCATCCCCCCCCCTAGGAGATGCTGAGTTGTTAAGCAAAACTCTGCTCATGGGGGGTCACAACTTTGGTGCTGTTTTGCAGATGCGGACTTCAGGAAGCAGGCAGGCCTGGCCCAGTCTCCCCGGTCCAAGGGCACCCCCTGTGTGACATTCCGTCTGGTTGTTGCTCCTTTATGGGGCCCTGGACAGTCACCCGGTCTTCCCTTCGCATGTTGCGTCGGGTCGCTGCATTCTGTCGGCCGCTGCGGCCGGTGCTCTTGCTGGTGTCATTTCCGCGTTCGCGGAGCCCAGTAGTTGGTGTGTTGGGGCTGTGCTGAATGTGGCATGGTGTGCCGTTTGCGCGTCAGCGGCGCCCAATAATTGGCATATTGAGGATGTGCTGGTTGTTGCCGGGGTCGTTTATTTGTTTGTTGCTGTCCACTCGCCTCTGCCCACAGGCCGTCCATAGCCTGCCTCGCTGTGTTTCTGTGTGCGGGAGGCCCAGATGCCCTGTTCCTGCACGTGCTGTCCCGGCCGTCCACCATATGTCCTTTCCCCCCTCACAGCTGGTCTGCCCCTGATGGGCTCCCGCTCCTGTTGCGCAAACAGCCCATCTGGGCTGCAGGAGACACCCCCCACCTGATGCCGGTTGAGCAGGGGTTGCCCTGGCACCCGGTAGCGACGGGGCTGGCTGGCCAGGCCATCCCCTTTGTTGTCGCTGCCTCCCATGCACACACTCCACCATTTGCTCCATTCTGGTTCCCTGTTCCCGCTGTTCTGGTTGCCTCTCCTGCCTTGCTGTGCCCCTCCTCCTTGTCTACTGTGCTCGCCCTTGTCCCTCCTGGTGTGGCTCCCGCGTTCTGTGTGTTTGTGTCGCTGCTCCTCGTGTCTGGTGGCGCTCCTGGGTGCCCATGTCGCGCACCCCCTCCTGTCCCACCCGCCTGCCCCCCACGTACGAGGATTTCACATCTCCGTATGACGTGGACTGTCCCGTGCGCGGTTGGCTGTTCACGGCCCTGTTGCCACCCCCGTGGCGGGCACCTCCCGGCGCGCGGGGCGCAGCCCCCCCGCCCTTTTGGAGTATGTGGGCACCTTGTAGAGGGAGGGGGGGGGGGGGTGTTTGCTGATGGCTCGCTCGGCGTGCGCCGCATTTGGTGGTTGCTGCAGTGCTCGCACCTCATGGTTCCCTTGTGTTTTGTTGTGTGTCCTGTTGGGGCTCGTCTCACTGCCGTGTGTGGGGCGGCCCTGTGCCCAGTTGTTTTGCTGCTTGCGTTCCTCCCAGTTTCGGGCTCTTTCTTTTTCTGCTGGCATGCTCACTGCTTCTGGTGTGCGGTGCCGGGGGGTTAGCATGTCGCTCCCTACATCCCATTGTGGCTGTCGGGTTGTCCCACTCGCAGTTGAGCGGTGCCAAGGGCACCGGGCACTTTTGCACATGTCTCCAAATCTACAAACTGACCTGTCCAAACACCAAAGCTGCAAACTTTGACGGAAACAACACCGACCGACTGACAAGGGGCGACACAAGCAGTGACCATTGCCTCACGATTGTCCAAGGCAGCAGGTGATTCCCCCATCTCCACCCGTCCGTGTCCCTTGCCCGGGGTCTCAGATCCTCTCGGGGGCGCAGGCTCTCTCCCCTTCCCCTCATCCCCTGACGGCATCACTGCAGTCGATCTGGTGAAGCCCAGAGCGAAAAGGCCGTGTGCCGCGGCTGGGCGATGGCGTCCTGGCGCTGGTGCTTCACTTGCTGTGCCGGCCCCCGCAGCCCCCCGTCCCCTCTTGGGCTTGCTTGGGGTAGAGAGCCCTGGCGACCCGGCTTGTACCAGTTGCTTGCCTGCGGCCGTGGGGCGGCAGTGTGCCGTGGGTTGGCTGAAATCCCCCTGCACCCCCCCCCCCGTCCCTTGCGGGGCTGCGTGCTGGCTGCCCTCCTGTGCCTCTACCCCCTCCCTGGGGTGGACGCTCCGGTTCTGGAGGCGGTTGTGATGCCGTGGTGTCCAAAATTTGCGGAAACAACACCTGCTGTTGCTCTGACAACGACGTTGCTCTCGAAGTGGGGGGGGGGGGGTCATTGCCATTTTTATGTTCTGGCCTAGCCCAGACATCTGCCACCCAAGTGAAGGCCCCAGACAACGGAAACTGCAGGACCCGCACAAGATTGAGAGAACTTGTACAACCATCTTGAACCGCGTAGAATCTGTGTGAAAACCTTCTGCTATGTCCCTCCCCTAAAACACCAGGCTCTCCAATGCCAGCAAGCAGCAAGCAGAAAGCAGCAAGCAGCAAGCAGCAAGCAGCAAGCAAGCGGGAGATGGGACAACATGATGACTCAGCCCTAGAAACTTGGATTCTACCCTGACACTCCCTCGGAGGCAACAGGGAAGCTGCAAAACAGGCCTCATCCAACCAGCAAAGGAATAAGACCGGGATCATGGTCTGTGGGGGAATGTTTGCCCGGCACGCTACCTTCGTATTAAGTATCCTGGCTCTAGCCCCAAGTTTATCCTCACCGAGGGAAGTCCCCCAAGTAGACCGCTGGACCGCAAACCTTCCCTGCAAAGCAAGTTGCATAGGCCAAAATATGAGAATTCAACAGCACATATGTCACTCAGAATGTGCTTAACAAATAGTATTAGTAATAGCAGTAGTAGAATAGTAAAAAAAAGTTGCCGGTGTGCGCCCGGCGCGCTAACACTGCCCCTGGTCCCATCCCAGGCCTCCCCTTGAATCGGCTGTTGTGGGGACCCAAAAGTTTGCGCCCCAAAAAAGGCCCAAGAAACTTGGACGTTCAGTGAATTTCCTTTTTTCCCAATCGAAAAGTTTGGCGCGGGGCGCCCCTGGACACAGGACAACTACAGAGCGCATTGAGACGCCCGCTCCACCACAACCAGCAGCGCACACCTCAATCTCCTCCGGCGAGTCACGGTCGTCATCCATGGTGTCCTCCGACTCGTCGTAGTACACTGGGCTCCGTCTGCTGGGCTCGGCCCCCACGGCAACCAGCCGTGCCCCTGGCCGGGCCGCGGGCGGGTAGGCAGGCCGAGCTCTGTGGGGCGTCGGGGCCCGGAGGTACAGGCCCATGGCCACTCTGTGGGGGTCTGTGGGCCACTGCGAGGGGAGCAGCATCAGCAGCGCCACCAGTAGACTGAGGGCAACGGCACAGGCGACCGCAGCCCACGAGGTGCGCTGGGGCTTTGAAGGGCTGGCCAAGGGCTCGCGCAGTGCGCCCTCAGGGTCGCTGTAGTACCCAGGGGCCCCTGCCAGCGCCAGGGGTGGAGCTGGGCCTGGCGAGCGCATGGAGGTAAGCATCGGAGCGCGCTGCCCTGACGGCTGGCGGGGATTCACGTGGCAGGACCACGAATGCCCGACTGGAAACGGCCTTGAGAAGAGGACCGGCAGCGGAAGCACGTGGCGGTTTGCTGTGTGTCAGCCCCCCGCCACCCTTGAAATCTCCCCCCTTTTGTCGGGCCGGTTGCCCCCCTCGGGGGGGGGGGGGGGGGGACTGCACCACAAATCTGTACCATAGTATCACAGTGTAAATCAGCTTCGGCGCCTTGTAAAAATTTTCTTTGGCACCTTTGGCGCCTACCGGTGGTAGTATTTCATATGCTTTCTGGGCCAAGGTGACGGTTCCCCCCCCTGGGGGGGGGGACCTGTGCTGCACTGCTGCGGATGCGGCAGACCGAGAAGTGGCTGGTGCGCCGCAAGTCGGGAATCTTCAGCAATGATGCCCCCCCCCCCATTTCTCTGTTTTTTAATTGGGTCACCCCCAACCCCACCCCACGAACGGGTGCCTGCCCTGGTCCACATCCGCACATCACTGTGCACTGACTCATTTGCTTTGGGCTGGCTCAATGTGTCTGATTTTTTTTTGGGGGGGATGCAGGTCAGCAAGGCACTGCACACACGCACGTCCTGGTATGCATACACAGCCATGTTTAATGGTTGTCAAGGGCACCCACATCCCAGGCAGGCACAGGTCCACATCAAACTGAGCATTTGGGGTCGGCGACCCACGGTAAAACTCAGTGAGTTGAAGAGACAACGCCCGGTCACTGTGAATTAAACTTATGTTCATTGGCATAAACATGGGTTCGGCAGTTCATTTGACACACACATCTCCAACATACTGCGGATATCGGAAGGTACAACCTGTCAAACTGGACCAACGTTTCACCTTCACTTTGCCGTGCATTGTCAGCCAAAACCTTTTGGGGGCGGGGGGGCGTTCAACCATGCCAAGCTGGCAAAGCCCTCTCACCAGATGGCACTCAAGAAAACTCTTGGAATCAATGACCAGAGCTGTTTTTGGCTCGCCCAATGTATCTTTTTCTTGCATTCTGGCACACCATACGTCCAAGTGCACTCTTGTGATGATCCCCGTTCCCGTCAATCAGAAATGTGACAGCCCATGGAAGGCATGTGTGGTCTGCCAGTGCTGCCCCCTTTTGTGCCCTGAGCAGTGGTTTCCTTTTTTTGTGGCTGCGGCATTTTCTGTCAACTTTTAATGTTTTCGTCCAAACTTTGTACCCCCCCCCCTTGTATGAGCTACACCAATGTACGGAATTATTACGGTCCCTACGCCCACTGTAGCTTGGACAAGGGCGTAGCTTGCGCGAAACACATACAGCTACCGACACAAACATGCGCGCGCGCATGGTATGGGTGCACCTTGACCTCTGCCAACATTTCCAAGTGTATGCAACCACAAGACAGCCTTGGGAACATGAAAATTTCAGGTTCACACCCATGTTGGCACAAGCAATGAAGAATGCGAAGCCTACAAATGTTCGGCTTGGAAACCCTTCTTGGAAACGCGACCATACACCATGCAGAACAATTGCACATGCTCACCACTTGAAGATGCCTTTGGCTGAGGCTTAGGGGCTGGTTTGGGCTCGGACAACTTCAAATTCTTGGGAATGAGCTTGCCTTGCATGTGGCATGTTGCATGTGTCCATGGCTCCATGTAATTGGCAAATGTGACGACAAACCCATGTCTTATGTGGCCGCACTACATTTCGTACGTAATTAAAATTGCGTACACAATTATTACGGTCCCTACGCCTAAAAAAGGACAAGGGCGTAGCTTATACAAAGGGGGGGGGGGGGTATGTGTGACATTCCGTCTGGTTGTTGCTCCTTTACGGGGCCCTGGACAGGAAGGAAATCATATTAAGGAGCAATAGTCCATGGGGCTTCTACCCATTCCAGCCCCCAAACTCACCCAAGGGGCAAGTCGCGCGGGTTTCTGGAGAGCTGCCGCCCTGTATGACAAGAGGCTCCCCCCTCCGTCCTTTATGTTGCCTCACGTGAGGCCCGTCCATGCTTCATGAGCCCCTCCGCGCTGTTGGGAGACAGAGCACCCTCCTGCATGCTGTACAGCATGGTGGAGTGTCGTGCATGGGGGTCACGAACCCATCCCTGGCCCTGCCGGGCCATGCCAGGCAATTCCGTGCAGAGACGCTGTGCTCCGCGAAGAGAGGGAAAGGTAAAGGGGTTAGGGGGCCACTCCCCCACGGAGGGTGGGGTAGAGTACTGGACTTCGTACTGACCCATGTCCTCATCGCACTCACGATGAGTGCTGCCCGCTCGCGAGGCAGACATCACGCTCTCAAAAAGTGGCGCCTTTACGGGGCCCTGGACAGTCACCCGGTCTTCCCTTCGCATGTTGCGTCGGGTTGCTGCTTTCTGTCGGCCGCTGCGGCCGGTGCTCTTGCTGGTGTCGTTTCCGCGTTCGCGGAGCCCAGTAGTTGGTGCGTTGGGGCTGTGCTGAATGTGGTATGGTGTGCTGTTTGCGCCTCAGCGGCGCCCAATAATTGGCGTATTCAGGATGTGCTGGTTGTTGCCGGGGTCGTTTGACTGTTGCTGTCCACGCGCCTCTGTCCACAGGCCGTCCATAGCCTGCCTCGCTGTGTTTCTGTGTACGTGAGGCCCAGATGCCCTGTTCCTCCACATGCCGGCCCCGCCGTCCACCATATGTCCAGCCGTCCACCATATGTCCTTTTCCCCCTCACAGCTGGCCTGCCCCTGATGGGCTCCCGCTCCTGTTGCGCAAACAGCACATCTGGGCTGCGGGAGACACCCCCCACCTGATGCCGGTTGAGCAGGGGTTGCCCTGGCACTCGGTAGCGATGGGGCTGGCTAGCCAGGCTATCCCATGCGCACGCTCCACCATCCGCTCCATTCTGGTTCCCTATTCCGGCTGTTCTGGTTGCCTCTCCTGCCTTGCTGTGCCCCTCCTCCTTGTTTGCCCCCCCCATGGGAATCGTGCATGTGCCAGCGATTTTCGGTCTCAGGGTGCACTCCTACAGTAGCCGCATTCTTATCAGTTGGGGCGTATATATGATGAATAGCACACACTCACCTTGTTTGGCAGTGTCATGGATGATTTGTTGTGGTCGTTGTCGTAGGCTGGCGCCTGGGGTGATGGCCTGGATTGAAGCAAGGCGATCGCCCACACCTCAGAGGTATGGAATGTGTTAGGCAAATGCAAGTAGCTGTGGGGGAAAGGAGCCGTGGGAGGAAGGACTCCGAGGGTGTTTGAGATTCTGTTTGTGCTACTATCGACATTCTTGGATACCGGGTCCAAGCAGGCGACCCTGCCCATGGTTTTTTTTTTATGATTGTGCCATCCATGGGGGCAACCAATGTTGTTCCGGAGGGACTTGTTTTTGCTCCTGCACCGCATGAGTTCAAAGTTGAATCCGAAAGTGGCATCCACAAGCCTGCGGCCTAGCATCTACATACAACCATGGTCCTGTCACTGCAGATTTTGTGCTCGTGTGGCCAGCTGGCCATCTGCAGTGACTAGATCAACAACATTCTCTTTGGGACTGTCACTAGAGGGGCAGGCAACATCTTTCTGCTATGTGCGAATGGTTCTTTTTGGGGGGCAGGGGTCCAGGTCTGAGTCAGTTGGCAAGGCCCGGTTACCGGATGGTACTCGAGATAGCTTTCAGAGTTGGGAATCCGGGCTATGCAATTCTGCAGTTGTTCGACGAAGCGCTCTGGTGGTGGGCATAACATGTAGTAAAGATGAGCTCAATTTGATACCACTCTGCCCACAGAAATAATGTCAGACCATGGTTTTGCCTGGTGGATTTGACTTTTGAAGGGACCGAGGCGTTTGCTTAGACAAAGGCTCAGTGCCTCATACCCAGCACGCAGTTCCTCACAAAGATTACGGAACGTACCTGGGCAGATGGACAACATATCCCTCAGAGGTTTGACTGTGGCATGGTCTGTGCATAGTGCACAGCTTCTGGGCAATTTCCTCGGTTCCTGGTGCTGAAATTCCTGCCAGTTGCCTAGATCCTGGACCCTAGGCACATGCATAACAAAAATCGCAATCCTATGGTTATGTGATGATCTTCTTGTAGTCTGAACTGACAATCCACAGTCCACTGCTGCATGGAACGCCAAATACAGCGCCCTTCAGGCTTGGCTGACTTCCAATACATATCAGGCAAAGGAGAGACTTCACCAGAGATTGTTTGCGGAAATTCGAATGCCACATTGACTTCAAAGGTGCTGTCAGCACTTGTTGAAGGCCCACCAATGTAAGCAGATGGCATTGCATCTGCACCAGGAACAACACCACGGTGTTATTCATGGGGTCTGCAGGCAAACACAAATGCGACAGGTTTGCGGGACATCCACGTCTTGGTGCGGGGCATTGGAGCTCTGTGGGGGGTGGTGCTTGTGCACGTGGCGCGCACAGCACGCGCAGCGCCTGCACAGCGCGCGCACAGCTCGCATTTTGCGGGGAGAAATTGGGAGATTTTAGCAATATTAGCACTATTCTTGCCTATACAGAACATACTGCACCCCACAACCCTATGTTTCACCCCACCCCCAGCCCCCAAGCCACCCAAGGCCCCGAATTCCAACCTGGACGCCACCTCACCACATAGTGAAAAGCACATCCACATGGCACAAAGAACCGTGTGAAGTCATACTTTTTTCCCCCCCGGGCTCAACAGGTCCAACAGTTCCGATGAGTACAATATGAGCTCTCAGGCAACAGCCTGGGTCAAGAAGTAGGGCATTTCGTGCAAACGAGGGTGCCACCTGCACCGTGTGTCTCACCTGTGAGCTAATGCTTTCGAAACTTTCCCGTAATTTGCTGAAGCACAAAAATGTCAGGACTGCTGCTGAATTCAGTGACCACTTAGCTCGGCTTGGAGGGAGCTCCCCCATGTGACTTGGGAAGGCATGATTGCGGCCACCCAGCGTATGTGTGCCGTGTGGGAGGATGTCCCCACACTGAGAACATTGAAGCCCTGTACAAACTTTGCGCGCAGCGCGCGCACAGCACGCAATACGCCCCCTGGGTGGAGACTATTGCCTTCCATTACTGCTGCAGGTATTTCAGGCTCATGGAGGGACGGTTTGCATTCCAAATCAGACAGGGGTTCATGAGGCTGTTTGGATTTAGTTGCGGGGTTCGAAACATCGGCTGGGGATTCCAGGAACATGATGGTGAAGAGTCCTGATGTACCTGCGGCACGGGCGTGCTGTGAGGTGTCAGTGCCCTGACATAGACGGGTCATGGTATGCACCAAATGCTGCCACCATGCCGACACTAGTGGGTGTGTCTGTGCGCCGCAGGACGAGTAATGTACAGATGAAGAGTGGAGAACAGGTGAGCTCATGGCACGGAGCCATGAAGCTCCTGTGACATGGCCCCTACAGGGGCAACCCCATGGGTCTCTGCCTCCTTTCTGACTGGCCCTCCCATGGTCACCAGTCTCGGAACGAGGCGGGAGAACTGGGTGTCTAAGCCTCAGACACACTTATATGCTGGGCCTAAGGCTAAGGCCTAAGCCTTGCACTCCTTGGCACAGCAGAGCAGAAAAATTAGACAATAGGTGCAGAAACAGCACCGAGAAAACACGGGCACCTGCAGTGAACTGAAAGAGTGGCTCAGCAACAGGTTGATCAACCACTATTTGAGCACCATGAAGAGGTTGTGGTAAAACAGTGTTGTGTGCTGTTGTAGTCAGCAAACGGTGTCTCCGGACTGTCTAGTACGTGGAACTTCTTTGGGGGCCTGTCAGCCATGGCAGGAACTTGCACCCCACCCCCTTGCCTGCTGAATTGAAAAAGTGTGAAAACTGCCAGGAAATGGACCTACACGAATCATAAGATACAACTGCGTGCTGCGAACAGATTTATGTGGCTGTGGTGATGAGCACTGCAAGAAAAGCACAGTGCATACAAAGAAACGAACAGCGCACAAGATAATGCAAATCTGCAGCTCCAAGGTTGCACCATGATCCACACCACAGGAGACAACTCACAAAACTGGGTCATACTACTGAAGCAGCGAACCATCAAAGCGATGCCAGCAGCCGTGCCAGGGGAAGATACACCCCCGGGCACCAGCCTATCGACGTGACTGTTCCAGACTGTTTGCTACTAGTCACCGGCATCTGTGGCAGCTCAAGCACTTCCAGGGTTAGGAGAATTCAGCAGATAGCTCATGTTGATAAAGTAGAAATTCTACAGCGTGCTGTGGATGCACGTACTGATGATGTGGGTGCAACCATCCGTTGGGGCTCATGCGCAAAGGAAATAAGATGGAGGAGTCAGGGGCCAACAAAGCACGCCTCACTCGAAAAACATCCCACATCCTTTGTCCAACTGTAGCCCTGAAAATCGGATTGAAGCCCCGTACCTTGGTTTCAAAGGGAACATCATCACCCAGTGCATCTTTAGTGTTTGATCTTGACGACTGCAACACACACCATTGCCAATGGTATGGCAGTGCACACGAAACGCAAAAACCAGCAAACTCAAAAGCGCTGCTGGCTCACAAGCATTGGTGCTTGGTCCAAACAAATGACGTTTGGTGGACAATCGCGGACGATATTTACAAATGGCTGGATCGACGTCCATGTCAGAAAGCTACAATCGCATGTCCTGACAAGTCCACTGCGAACGGATCACAGCCCAGGCGGATTGATGGGCCTCGGCCTTGCGGGGGGAACACCACTCGGAAATACCGCAACACAGGCTTATCAGAACGAATCGGCCGAGCCAGATGCGTACCACCGGCAAGTCAGGTTTTGACTCGTGCACCGTATCGCTGCTTGCAGACCAGAGGTAGACTGAGGTAGACCGTAGGTAGACTGGCGTAGGTGGGTAGACCGTAAGAATAGACCAGGCGGACTGGAGGTAGATTGAAGGTAGATCAGAGGTCGACCGGAGGCAGACCAGAGGTCGACCGGAGGCAGACCAGAGGTCGACCAGACGGAATCTGGAGGTACACCGGCGGTACACCGGAGGTATCAGAGTCGCAGACAATTGCTTGGGCACGGTTCCTGGTTCAGCTTTCGTCGTTCCGATGGAAGATCCCTGCGCAGGTCCACAGAGTCGTCGTGTGGCTTGCGGGCATTGTTGGCCAATCCAATACCAGCAAGGAACCCCTGCAAGCCAAGACACCCACGATTGCGAACAAGCCAACACACGCACACACACACACGATTGTCAACAAACAGACGAGCACAACGCCACACACACACACGATTGACGTAACAAACGGGCAACAGCCAAGACAGCCACACACACACACACACACACACACACACACACACACACACACACACACACACACACACAGACACTGCGTGAAAGAAACCCAGTAGTAGGAGCCCAACGTGGCGGAAACAAGCCGGTGGCACACAGCGAGGGCATGACACGCACTGGTCTCCAAAACAAACTAGGCCAACACACACACGCACACAGACACATGACGGCGTGAAACACGACACGGGATTCCGTAAATGAAGACAGCGACACGCAATGTGGCAGACTGCTCGTAACGCCGCTACCACAAACGCAGTCGAAAATCAGGGAGTCCTGACTTTCTGCTGCAAGGCACGCAAGAACTTCAACGTGACGCGCTGCACAGTACGCAGCACCACCGAAAATTGCACATTGATGAGGCAGCTGTGGGGAGCGAAGACTGGGTTAGACCCCATTAAAGACAAGACAACCTTCTGAAAATTAGACTCGCGGAGAGAGACACCCTTGCACACAGACGAACCGATTGTGGAGTCCATGGAGCGGCTGCATGGGACACGTGCAAGCTACAGCACAGACACATACACACCCACACACGCACGCATGCACAAATCTAGTGCGCCCTCACTGTTCTGGAGAAGCATGGACCCTCAAAGCGACTTTGGCTGTTGGCCAACGGCAACACCTAGCGCTGGAGTGTCCACGTCCACACGAACTTCAACATCCTCAATGAGTGTGGGCGGTGTCTTCTCTGCCAGTGGTGTCCTCGATCCAGAGGGATCTGCCACACCAACGACACCAGTCATCTTCAGATCTCCATTTCCTTGCCGTGCCTTCTGGATTCTGGTGTAGAAGACTCCGGCCAAGATCAATCCCAGAAGCAGCACGACCGCACTGCCAATCACAAGAATGAGCAGGGTCTGCTGCAGGACGGGATACTCCTCTTCGGTCTTGGCCGCTCCCATGTCAATCTCGTCGTATGTCTTGGCCCATGCCAGCACCCCGTGGTAGAACAAACTGTTCTTGCAGTTGTACGACAGTTTGTCATTGGGGACGACCATGCACTTGAATGCGTTGGCCTTGGGGCCACAGATGTCCTTGACATCATCAAAACAGACTTCTCTTCCGGCATGCCACTTGGCACACATGGGAGTGAGGTGGACCTTGTTGTCGGACAAGCACTTGCGAACCTCTCCGGAATGGGGATCATTGCCCAGCACGTCCGCACACAACACGGCGGCATCATGTTGGCAGTCCGACGCGTCCGGGCTTGGGACCGCATCCTTTGGAACATCCTTCGGAACGGGCTCTGGCGACGGCTTGGGGTCGGTGGTCGGCCCGTCAGTGCCCGTGTTCCCATCGGGCTTGTCGCTGGTACCAGGGTCAATCAGCAGATTGGAATCCTTTTCAGTCTGCCGAGGGAACAGGAAATACTGGAAGAACAGGGACTGCAGGCAGTTCTGAGAGACTTCTTGGCGGTGCTTCCAGACACAGATGCCTTCCTGAAGCGTGTTCTCCCCGTCACTGAAGTCCAGCTCAGGGCATTTGTCCTTCACTTCGTTCACACACTGCTCACGGCCCACAAAGAACTCCTGGCAAGAGGCAGTCAGGTTGGCGGCATGGGACAGCAGGCATCGGATCTGCTCTTCAGGGGTGTCATCCGCACGGCACTGCTGCAGCTTCTGGTCAATGGCACACGGCCATGACAGAGAGAGGTCCCCATCAGCGATGTCCTTGAGAATGTGGCCGAGCTCGCTCACTCTGGACAACGGAGTCGCAAACGTGTTCTGGATCTTCTTCCAGAACCGATTCTTTTTGCAGGCTTCACTGATGTGATCTCGGTGCTCCCACAAGCACGACAGGGTGTCACTGGCATCGCCACACTTGTCATTGACGCTGTCGTAGCACTCATGCACCTCCATCAACGCGCCAGTACACATGTCCGAGACTGTCGAAAGAGGATCGTTCATGGCGTCCTTTAGACACTGGACGATCATCTGTGGATTGTTGCGGTGCTGAACACACTTGAACTTGCTGATGTCAGTGGAGCATGACAGCAAATCAGCCTGTCGAAGCCCCGAAGTGATCATCTTGAGCGCCTTGTCCACATTCCCGAAGAATGGTGAAACTTTGCACTTCTCCGAGAAATCCCCACGGTTGGTGTAAATCCAAAGCAGTTGAGAGAGTTGAAGTTCCTCTCCACAGCCCTGGGTCACACTGTCCATGCACATGTCCACGCCATCGAAGAGGCTCCGGCAGCTGCCACTGATGTGGTCCTTCTTATCGAGGAGGCATTGCATGCCCGAGATCGGATCCATTGACAAACATCGTTGCCTCAAACTGTCTCGCAAGCAGGTCCCCAGGCTTCGAATGGAGCTGATCCCAATATTCTGCATGATTGGCATTTCCTTACACGCTTCGGACACCTTGTCTCTGTGGTCGAAAAGCCATTTCAGGCGGCCCTCTGGAGCAGCACAGAACTGATCCTGGTACTCCTGCAAGCATACGTCAGCGCCTCCAAAATAGCTTCTGCACTGCGGCGTGATGCTGTCCAAGGAGTTCCACATGCAGTTCAGTCCTTGCATGATGTCTGTGGATGCATGACAGCCCAGGTTCACGAACTCTTTTGCACAGCTGAGAACCTCCGCCCCTTTCTTCACAAGCTCGGCCCCTCTAGTGACGACGGCGCCGTGCTGCTGCTTAATGCCGTCCATGATCTCCTGCACACCGGTGTAGAACTGTGAGCCGGTGCACGCCTCCGGCAAGGAATTGCGGTGCGCCCAGAGGCACGACAAGCGGCCTTCTGGGCAGAAGGAAACGACCCCGTGGAAACATTCCTTGGCGCCATCCATGTGCTGAGCACATTCCGATGACAGCTGCTTGTGGGACTGCACCAAGCAGTCAACGGTCTCGTGGAACGATTCCTTGTTGCATTTGAGGTGTACCATATCCTTGAAGCATGCCAGCGAGACCTCTGGCACCTGCAACTTGTCGTGCACGACGCGGCCCAGCTGGCGCTTCATGTCTTGGAAGAAAGTGGACAGCTTGCACGTGTCCGCCAACTTGTCGCGTTTGTCCCACAGGCACTGCACGATGTTCTCATCCAGTGGGCACTCATCGGACACCCTTGTGACACATCCCTCAATACCGGTGATCGCGGCGTGACACTCGGGGCAGGTCCTTTGAGTCTGCGACTTGAGGCACTCGTAGCTGGTCTTGAAATCAGGGGCCACGCAATCCAGCACCACAATGTCCGACAGGCATTCCGGAAGGGCGACATCTCCCAATCGATCCAAAACAGAGTCAAATGAGGACTCCGCGTGCTTCCAGAACCGCGAGGCCTTGCACTTGGACGTCAGCTGCGCCTTGTGCTCCCACAGGCAGTTCATCATTCGGGGCGCCCCGTCGCAGATGGTCGTCGCCTCATGCACACATTGCTCGATGCCCTGCATGTATGCCTGACACTCGGTTGCCACCTTTGCTCCCTGATCCCGCAGGCAGTTGAAAGCCTCCTGCGGCTGAGGCAGCAAACATTGCGTGGCCTCGAAATCTTTGAGGCAAGGGTGAGCCTGTTTGACGTGCTCTTGGATAGTCTTGGTGGTGTCCTTGATGTCCATGTAAAGGTCGCCAGCCGCCTTCAGAACGTCGTTGAAGAACAAAGACTGGGTGCATCTCTCCGAGAGATGGTCCATGTTGTCCGCAATGCACATGAAAGGAACGGTTTGGCCACCACACTTGTCCTTGACATCCTCGTAGCACTTCTCCATATCACTCAAGTATGATCCGCAAGACGCTGTCAGCATCTCCTGCTTCGACTTCAAGCATGTCGTGAAACTCCGGCTGTCACAGCTGTGTTGTACTACATCCTCTGCACAGTCTGGGATCGTGATGTGCCCGACGGACTTCAGAAGAGCGGCTGCCTGTTTCTCCAAATGGTTGTAGTAAGAGGAAACCTTGCAGACTTTGCTCAGTCTGTCCCTGTTCTCCCACAGACAGTTCACCATGCATTTCGCATTGGCACACAGGGGCTTGGCCTCCGCCACACACGTCTCCATGGACTGCATGTAGGTGCTGCACTCCCCAGACACCTGCTCAGCCTGCAACTTCAGGCAGTGGAATGCATCTGCAGGATGCATTCCATCACACTTCAGCACCTCCAAATCCTTCAGGCACGGATGCAAAGCCTTCACGGTTCCCTCCACTTTGCTGATGGTGGTCGAAATACGAGACCTCAGGCTCCCCACGACCTGCAACACATCAGCCAAGAAGTCGGAATTGAAACAAGAACTCGAAACGTCGGCCATGTGGTTGGCAAGGCACCAGAAACTGGGTTTGTCACCCCCACAGACAGCCTTGACATCCGCATAGCATGACTCCACGGAGGCAAGATATTCGGCACACAGACCCTCAAGGTGCTGTCGGTTGTCCTTCAGACACTTGATAACGTCAGATGAAGGGCATCTGAACTTGGAGATGTCAGCAGCACAGCTGGGGATCTCGAACTGTACGTCCCAAGCTGTGCTGGCACAGACAAAGGCCAGAAGGAGAAAGAACTGGATTTTCATGAGTGCCCAAGCCAAAACAGACGATGGAAGGCCCTACAGAGAAATAACAGCGTTCTGATTGCGCCGCCCACTGAGATCCTGAAGCAACACTGAGACGATGTGCACCTTCCGTAGTATTCCCAGCAGGGTCATGCCTAGCCTTGCCTACCAGCCAGCCTAAGCTCCTGGTCCATGGCAATAGCAGAGCAGCTGTCGCCCCAGCTCCAGCCCCAGCTGCAGCTCCTGCACCGGCTGAAGCCTCATCCCCAGCCCTGTCCTAGTTTCACCTCAGCCCCAGCCTGCAGCCACAGCAGCCGTCATCCCCTTCCCCAGTCCGTCAGTCCAACTGGAGCCCTAGCCTGAGCCCGAGCCTCCATTGACCGTGTTGCTAAGTCCAACGTTTGGACTCAGCCGGCAAAGCTCAACAGGAAAGGCTGCAATCTTCTGCCAACACAAGGTTTCCCGTGCACTGCTACTGCAGGTATTCTTCACTGTGTTCCCATGGTCTGGTGGAGGCGGGCTGGTCTTTTGGTTGTGTTCGATCCTTGTCTATTGTCCTGGCTCAGGGCACAGGCAGAGTGGCCCAGTCCCTTCTTGCATCTGTTCTGTACCAAGCTATGCTAAAGGTATGGCGCTGATGTGCAAGGAGGCTGTTGTTCCACTCGATCAGCAACGTATGGCAGCATATCTTTGCCTACTATGCACTTTGGCTTGCACGCTCTTTGATATGCTGCCATTTCTTTTTTTTTTTTGGCTCAAACCAAGATGAGCTGGCGTAGCGGCCACTTCACATTTGTGCTTCCATGGAAGGCAGACAATAACGGCACATGAATTTTTTGTCAGTCTGTGTATCTTTTGGATGGCTCAGAAACCGATTGCGATGTTGTGGAACATATTGGTAGAGTGGTGCAAATCCCCTCAGTATGTGCAACATACCTGTTGGTCATTTGTAGCATTTGTGGCACCTGGGGCACAAGGCCTAGCCCTTAAGGGGTCTGCAATACCAGTGTTGCAACCGACACACAGCATAGCCCTTTCTTGGGCCTGGCTTGGTTGTGAGTTCCCGGCCTGCAGCTTGGTTTGCTCTCTGCGGAGATTCAGTGCCCAATCATGAGGCTCCCCGTGGATGGGAGCAGGGTCCTCTTGGTGACGCATTTGTTCTTATAGAACTCGCTCTTGGATTTCCCAGGTGATTTTTGGTGCTATCGTTTCAAAATGACACCCCTCTTTCCATCATACCAGTCAAAACAATGCCTTTTCATCACAGTTTCCCATGGATATCCTGATCTGAATCTCCTCTCTGATCAGGTTTCCATCAGTGCAGTGTCCGTCAGGACGCCCATCAGCATCATGGTGATTTGCACTCTACCCGGCGAATGGAATTCCTTCCCCAGCACCCAGAAAGTCATCTTCTTTTCAGAAGACAACGCAACACCAATACGCTTACGATGATTGTACCACAAGGCAAATCATACTCAAGGTACATCTGGAATCACATGACACATGCACACCAGAAGAGCGAAATAATTCCCTCTCCCCCAATAATTCCCCCACTTTTCTGTACCATGACCCTCAATTTGTTCAGTGTCACCAGTGGAACCATTTTTGTTTTGGGGTGGGTGGGTGTGGGGACAGATCTCTCTGTTGTCCCCTATACATATAATCCAAGATTGGGAAGGCACCGTTGCACTTCTTATTCTTTCCTTTGATCAAAAGGGCTCACCATGCCCATGCCATCAACCCAACAGGGGGCACAAACGTGCAAAGAATACTACACTGGTTCCGGCAGGGTACAATCAACTGTGGCCCAGGTGAGCAAACGGATGGTTGCCCGCACAGTGGGGCATCAATTAGTCGTTTGGATCTCCCATTCAACGGTGTCCCACAAAGATCAGTGGCATTTGGGTCAGGGGTAGAGAGGAATTCCCACAAAGTTGGGTCCTGTTCCTTCCTAGGTCGCTTCAGGTGTAAAGAACAGTTGCTGGTGTATGTGGTAGGTTAGTGTCATGTGCTGCGGCATGTTGTGCATGTCCCGGGTACTTTCCCAGCCACCACTCTAGCATGGGGCATGATGTCAGGTTTTGAAATAACCAGCATGATCCTGACCTTGACTCTTGCAGGGCGGGGGTTGCGGTCAGGGAGGGTCAAATCCAATTGCGAAAAATTGCGGACCCCAATCCTCCCCCCCCTGCACTCTTGCCACTACTTCCCTGGAGCGGGACCTGGAGCGTGACCTGGTGCTGTTGCATGCTGCCGTATAGCCGCACAGCCCATTGGCTCATAGCATATACACTGCATGCCTGCTTCTTCACATCTGCTTCTTTGCATCTGTTGCTGCATCGTGTTATGAATGCACTGGGCAGCATGCGACTGTTGTAATAAATGGTTTTGTGTTACCGGATCAACCCTGCCGAAATGGGTCCTGTCCGAAAATGATGGCACTTTTGGGATCTCTGTTGGATGCTCAATTGGTGTATAACGTCTTGACAATTCTGTTTTTTTGTTGTGCATCCACCAGTCCTAAGTTCGGCCCCATGTCAGGGGCTGGAATCGTGGCCAGGCCACGGTCCATGGTGGTTTCACATGCTGGGCTGCACACAGGGGTCGTTTTCACACAGCGCGGGCACAGCGCCAATTATTACGTTGTTTATCCCGGGAACACCCCTGAAAACCACCCACCTGCAGAAGGATGTATGATCAATTCAAAACAGCATGGGGTGCAGAATTCAGGACCCTGGGACCTGTGGCAAGCATCACACTAAAGAAAAAATCCCTTGGGGTACCAGCAGGGGGGGTGTAGGGTGCAGAATGCAGGACCTTGGGATCCGTGGCTACCGGTGGTGGAAAACAGCCAACTTTTCGCACAGTGCGGGCACAGCGCGCACAAAGCGCACGGTGCGCCCCCATAACGACCTGAATTCGCAGTAGAGGGATGAACAACCTCTTGACAATTCTGAAATCCGATGCATCTAATAAAGATGAGGTGGACCAACTGTACCATTCCATTGTTTCTTGATCATTTCATGAGACCTACCTCACATAGATGCGCCACGTCTGGCCAGATGCTGGCACTCCAACCCCAATGACTGCACTGCACTGCACCGCACCATGTCAGGCGTTCTCTGAAAGATGGCCAAGAAAGAACGATGCTGCGGAGGAGGATGGGGTCAACAAAGCAGGTTTGATTCCAGACAATCGCAAAACATCCCACAGCCTGTATCCGATTGTAGCCCTGAAAATCCCCCATGCCTTGATTCCAAAGGGGACCATCACCATCCAATGCATCTTCAATGTTTGATCTTGACGACTGCAACACACACCATTGCCAATGGTATGGCAGTGCACACAAAACGCAAACATCTCGAAACAAGCAAACTCAAAAGTGCTGCTGGTTCACAGGCATTGGTGCTTGGTCCAAACAAATGACGTTTGGTGGACAATCGCGGACGATATTTTACAAATGGCTGGATCGACGTCCATTTTCGGCCAAATGAACTCATTTGTGTAGCCCTTTGTCACGTGATCACAACCCAAGCTGATCGATTGATGGGCCTGGGGGGAAAACCACTCGGGAATATCACAACACAGGCTTGTCAACATGAATTGGCCGGTCCAAATATGTACCACCAGCAACTCAGGTGTTGACTTTTGCACAGTAGGGCTGCTTGCAGTGAATTAAAGCTCAGCACAACCAATGACGAACACACACAAGACCACCAAAAGCACGTGTGGTCAACAAAATGTGCCGAACATCAGATGCAAATTTGAAATGGTACTGCCCATCAGCGGATGAAAAATCCTCCAGTGTATTGTTACAAATCAGCGTATTGGAGCCCCACCAGACTAAAAAGCATCCGGGCCACCCATTGTTACAAGTTCCAGCCCTCATGGGGTGCTAAATCTATAGGCTAAAAGTAGGGGCACAATTTGGAGATGTGTGATAATTGATGCCAACAGGCTCATTTTAGGATCCGCAAAGATTGCCTCATATTTCCGCATTGGAGACATACTGGCATCCGGACGTCCTACAATACATCACTCCTTGCAAAAGGCAATATGGTAATGGTGAAGTGGCACAAAACTGGGGGGACACAGAGGAAAGCAGCCAAGCCACAATAAATCATAATGTAGAGCTTGTCAAATTGGCTTTAATGGTCCCCCAGTGAGGGGGTGCGTTGTGGATATTCACCCTGAGCCAGTCTCACCGGGTCAGCACCACCAGGGCACAGGTCCACAGCGACCTGCTGCCCATCGCCTCGGTTGAGAGGGCCAGGGCAGGGCGGTCCCGGTAAAAACAACTCCTGCCGGACTCCCGGACTCCCGGTCCTCAGCGGAGTAATGGCCGTCGAAGTGCCGTCGGCTGAAGGGTTGACGGGCATTGGTCAGCCGTCAGCGAATTGATGTGCCCCCTCTTCCACCTGACGCCATCCGGCTCCCCCCCCCTCAAAATTGTGTGTATCGTCGGTTACTGGCAGGTCACTGGGGGTTGGTAAAGGGGCCTGCAGTTAAGACAACAGGGAAAACGCGTCGACCAGTCCAACGATCGAAAGGACCACGACAGAACCAGGATGCGTGCTGCGACTGACTGCAGCTTTCTAAAACTGTGTTGGAAAGCTGCTTGATGTGGGCATGAAGCGACATATAACCAGGGCACGTGCAATCCGGTCCAAACAGTTTAGTGGAAATAGCTAGAGGCCAAAAAAAAAAAAGGGGGGGGTCATTGCAGCTCGAAATTCGCGAACTCCGGCAACCAAGGGGCAAAGCCGTAAAAAACACACGATCGGCTCGGGGCTCCACCAATTGTCAAACTCACAGATTGTGGAGTCCATGGAGCGGCTGCATGGGACACGTGCAAGCTACAGCACAGACACATACACGCGCACGCACGCACGCACACATATACGCAAGTATAGTGTGCCCTCACTGTTCTGGAGAAGCATGGAGCCTCAAAGCGACTTTGGCTGTTGGCCAACGGCAACACCTAGCGCTGGAGTGTCCACGTCCACACGAACTTCAACATCCTCAATGAGTGTGGGCGGTGTCTTCTCTGCCAGTGGTGTCCTCGATCCAGAGGGATCTGCCACACCAACGACACCAGTCATCTTCAGATCTCCATTTCCTTTCCGTGCCTTCTGGATTCTGGTGTAGAAGACTCCGGCCAAGATCAATCCCAGAAGCAGCACGACCGCACTGCCAATCACAAGAATGAGCAGGGTCCGCTGCAGGACGGGATACTCCTCTTCGGTCTTGGCCGCTCCCATGTCAATCTGGTCGTATGTCTTGGCCCATGCCAGCACCCCCTGGTAGAACAAACTGTTCTTGCAGTTGTACGACAGTTTGTCGTTGGAGACGACCATGCACTTGAATGCGTTGGCCTTGGGGCCACAGATGTCCTTGACATCATCAAAACAGACTTCTCTTCCGGCATGCCACTTGGCACACATGGGAGTGAGGTGGACCTTGTTGTCGGACAAGCACTTGCGAACCTCTCCGGAATGGGGGTCATTGCCCAGCACGTCCGCACACAACACGGCGGCATCATGTTGGCAGTCCGACGCGTCCGGGCTTGGGACCGCATCCTTTGGAACATCCTTCGGAACGGGCTCTGGCGACGGCTTGGGGTCGGTGGTCGGCCCGTCAGTGCCCGTGTTCCCATCGGGCTTGTCGCTGGTACCAGGGTCAATCAGCAGATTGGAATCCTTTTCAGTCTGCCGAGGGAACAGGAAATACTGGAAGAACAGGGACTGCAGGCAGTTCTGAGAGACTTCTTGGCGGTGCTTCCAGACACAGATGCCTTCCTGAAGCGTGTTCTCCCCGTCACTGAAGTCCAGCTCAGGGCATTTGTCCTTCACTTCGTTCACACACTGCTCACGGCCCACAAAGAACTCCTGGCAAGAGGCAGTCAGGTTGGCGGCATGGGACAGCAGGCATCGGATCTGCTCTTCAGGGGTGTCATCCGCACGGCACTGCTGCAGCTTCTGGTCAATGGCACACGGCCATGACAGAGAGAGGTCCCCATCAGCGATGTCCTTGAGAATGTGGCCGAGCTCGCTCACTCTGGACAACGGAGTCGCAAACGTGTTCTGGATCTTCTTCCAGAACCGATTCTTTTTGCAGGCTTCACTGATGTGATCTCGGTGCTCCCACAAGCACGACAGGGTGTCACTGGCATCGCCACACTTGTCATTGACGCTGTCGTAGCACTCATGCACCTCCATCAACGCGCCAGTACACATGTCCGAGACTGTCGAAAGAGGATCGTTCATGGCGTCCTTTAGACACTGGACGATCATCTGTGGATTGTTGCGGTGCTGAACACACTTGAACTTGCTGATGTCAGTGGAGCATGACAGCAAATCAGCCTGTCGAAGCCCCGAAGTGATCATCTTGAGCGCCTTGTCCACATTCCCGAAGAATGGTGAAACTTTGCACTTCTCCGAGAAATCCCCACGGTTGGTGTAAATCCAAAGCAGTTGAGAGAGTTGAAGTTCCTCTCCACAGCCCTGGGTCACACTGTCCATGCACATGTCCACGCCATCGAAGAGGCTCCGGCAGCTGCCACTGATGTGGTCCTTCTTATCGAGGAGGCATTGCATGCCCGAGATCGGATCCATTGACAAACATCGTTGCCTCAAACTGTCTCGCAAGCAGGTCCCCAGGCTTCGAATGGAGCTGATCCCAATATTCTGCATGATTGGCATTTCCTTACACGCTTCGGACACCTTGTCTCTGTGGTCGAAAAGCCATTTCAGGCGGCCCTCTGGAGCAGCACAGTACTGATCCTGGTACTCCTGCAAGCATACGTCAGCGCCTCCAAAATAGCTTCTGCACTGTGGCGTGATGCTGTCCAAGGAGTTCCACATGCAGTTCAGTCCCTGCATGATGTCTGTGGATGCATGACAGCCCAGGTTCACGAACTCTTTTGCACAGCTGAGAACCTCCGCCCCTTTCTTCACAAGCTCGGCCCCTCTAGTGACGACGGCGCCGTGCTGCTGCTTAATGCCGTCCATGATCTCCTGCACACCGGTGTAGAACTGTGAGCCGGTGCACGCCTCCGGCAAGGAATTGCGGTGCGCCCAGAGGCACGACAAGCGGCCTTCTGGGCAGAAGGAAACGACCCCGTGGAAACATTCCTTGGCGCCATCCATGTGCTGAGCACATTCCGATGACAGCTGCTTGTGGGACTGCACCAAGCAGTCAACGGTCTCGTGGAACGATTCCTTGTTGCATTTGAGGTGTACCATATCCTTGAAGCATGCCAGCGAGACCTCTGGCACCTGCAACTTGTCGTGCACGACGCGGCCCAGCTGGCGCTTCATGTCTTGGAAGAAAGTGGACAGCTTGCACGTGTCCGCCAACTTGTCGCGTTTGTCCCACAGGCACTGCACGATGTTCTCATCCAGTGGGCACTCATCGGACACCCTTGTGACACATCCCTCAATACCGGTGATCGCGGCGTGACACTCGGGGCAGGTCCTTTGAGTCTGCGACTTGAGGCACTCGTAGCTGGTCTTGAAATCAGGGGCCACGCAATCCAGCACCACAATGTCCGACAGGCATTCCGGAAGGGCGACATCTCCCAATCGATCCAAAACAGAGTCAAATGAGGACTCCGCGTGCTTCCAGAACCGCGAGGCCTTGCACTTGGACGTCAGCTGCGCCTTGTGCTCCCACAGGCAGTTCATCATTCGGGGCGCCCCGTCGCAGATGGTCGTCGCCTCATGCACACATTGCTCGATGCCCTGCATGTATGCCTGACACTCGGTTGCCACCTTTGCTCCCTGATCCCGCAGGCAGTTGAAAGCCTCCTGCGGCTGAGGCAGCAAACATTGCGTGGCCTCGAAATCTTTGAGGCAAGGGTGAGCCTGTTTGACGTGCTCTTGGATAGTCTTGGTGGTGTCCTTGATGTCCATGTAAAGGTCGCCAGCCGCCTTCAGAACGTCGTTGAAGAACAAAGACTGGGTGCATCTCTCCGAGAGATGGTCCATGTTGTCCGCAATGCACATGAAAGGAACGGTTTGGCCACCACACTTGTCCTTGACATCCTCGTAGCACTTCTCCATATCACTCAAGTATGATCCGCAAGACGCTGTCAGCATCTCCTCCTTCGACTTCAAGCATGTCGTGAAACTCCGGCTGTCACAGCTGTGTTGTACTACATCCTCTGCACAGTCTGGGATCGTGATGTGCCCGACGGACTTCAGAAGAGCGGCTGCCTGTTTCTCCAAATGGTTGTAGTAAGAGGAAACCTTGCAGACTTTGCTCAGTCTGTCCCTGTTCTCCCACAGACAGTTCACCATGCATTTCGCATTGGCACACAGGGGCTTGGCCTCCGCCACACACGTCTCCATGGACTGCATGTAAGTGCTGCACTCCCCAGACATCTGCTCAGCCTGCAACTTCAGGCAGTGGAATGCATCTGCAGGATGCATTCCATCACACTTCAGCACCTCCAAATCCTTCAGGCACGGATGCAAAGCCTTCACGGTTCCCTCCACTTTGCTGATGGTGGTCGAAATACGAGACCTCAGGCTCCCCACGACCTGCAACACATCAGCCAAGAAGTCGGAATTGAAACAAGAACTCGAAACGTCGGCCATGTGGTTGGCAAGGCACCAGAAACTGGGTTTGTCACCCCCACAGACAGCCTTGACATCCGCATAGCATGACTCCACGGAGGCAAGATATTCGGCACACAGACCCTCAAGGTGCTGTCGGTTGTCCTTCAGACACTTGATAACGTCAGATGAAGGGCATCTGAACTTGGAGATGTCAGCAGCACAGCTGGGGATCTCGAACTGTACGTCCCATGCTGTGCTGGCACAGACAAAGGCCAGAAGGAGAAAGAACTGGATTTTCATGAGTGCCCAAGCCAAAACAGACGATGGAAGGCCCTACAGAGAAATATACAATTAACATGTTATGAACACACTGAAATCCTGGAACAACACTCAGACCATAGTTGAATCCCCCAGCCCCAGCTGCAACTCCCGCTTCAGTCCCAGCATCCACCCCATTCTGAGCCCCAGTCCTCACCTTAGCCACATGTACTGGAATAAAAAAAGTTAAAGTGGCAATCTGTCACAGCATTTTCACTGGTGTTTTGCTGCCCAGTGGACAACCCAAGTTGTAAGAGGTCCTATCCCACTGTCCATTTAGCCATTCACCACAAAGCGCATTCAAGCTGGAGCAGGGTCAGATTGCACTAACCTGGGTCATACTCCCCCTAAGAGTCCAACAAAGTGCTTCCTCTCATCGTGCTGCTTGGGCTGATTAGGTTTGGTCTTCTTAGCAGCGATCGTCACATTGCTTTCGTTGGTCCCTGGTACTGACGAGGTTGCTGTGTTCTTTGCAAAAAACGGTGCTGGTTGAAGGTACCGCACACACAATGCACACAACACAGACCCTGTCGGCTTTCCCGGGTGTTGTGCCTGAAATTGTGCCTGCTGAGTTGCGTCAGGTCATTGGTTGAAGTCAGTGTTGACCCCTTGCTGCCACAAACAGAACAGTCTGCCATGAGAATTGTCTGTTAACGAAAATGGAACACAGTTTCACAGAGGTATTCCTACCGCACGCACACTCAATCTGGCCAATGGACACACCGTGGATGCGTGGGTTGCCATCCCCTGGTTTTGGGGACCTGGTTTGCCCAAATCAGCCCGAAACGTCAGCTGGAATCAGTGGACTTTTGGCATTGGCGGCAATGTAATGAACCATTTAATAGGACCATTTCATGAAGGGGCCCCTGTTCCACACACCACCGAGCGCCCACAAACATACAGTGTACCGTACGCCCTACACCGTACGCCTACATACAGTGCACGCCATCCTTGGCCCCGAAATGGCCCTTTTTTGAGTTCAGCGACGGAAAGTGCGCACAAGACTGGCAGTGTAAGACGAGGACGGGGTTCCACACTGCAACCGGTTCAATGCCCCCTGATCACTTTCCCTTGTATCAGATGCAATTTTCGCTAGCAACTCTCATGGTTCTGCTCATTTCTGATATGATGGTTTCGGAAATGAAGATGCCCCAACTTCCCATTGTTGCGGGCACTCACCTAATGACGAGTGCATTCACAACGCAACGCAACAGTATTCTTGTGGCGCGGCGCCCTTGGCAGAGCAACAGTGGTGTTGTTTCCATCAAACTCAGCGCGCGGGGAGCAGGACAGCAATCAGTATCCCTGAAATACCACCCCCAGCCCCAAATGACAAACCTTGGTCTTCATGGACGACCAGAAAAAGGAACCGCCAAATCCCATAGTTCCAAAAAATTCAGAAACAAAGCAGCCGATCCTGCACACTGTGCATACAGAGGTCAGTGTAGAGGCAGGACAGGGGCAGGCCGCCCAAAAGTTTCAGAAACAACACCTACTGTTACTCTGACAGGGGCGTGAGAGCAGTTGAATAGGCCTTTTCCTCAAATGAGTCAGTGAACGACACTTTTTCTCGGTGCCAACAATTCTAAAACGACCGAAAACCAGAGAACCATGGGGCTGGAGTTGGTCGGGGGGGGCTCCCCTGCCCTCGTGGTGCCGAGTCGTTCCGTGGCGGGTGTCCTCTGGGCACGGGATTCCCTCAACGCACCACAGGGGCCACAACGAGCACGGAAAGGAGACAGTAAGACATTCACACATGCAGTGCAGAAACAGTCAACATCGGACGGCCCCCTTGGCCGCTTTCAAGCAGTCCACAGACAATTGATGATGATGAGCCCTGTGCACATCCGGAGTCGGTTCGGAGACAACAAGAATTCCAAGAGAAATGGGGGGGGGGGGGGGCATCATCGCTGAAGATTCCCGACTTGCGGCGCACCAGCCACTTCTCGGTCTGCCGCATCCGCAGCAGTTCCAGAAGCACGTTCACTCGGTGACACGCAACCGCATCCGACTGAAATACTACCGTGAACCAGTTCACAAAGTTGGGGTCACCGCGGGATATATTACAGATTCCGGGTCAAAATGGGACACATCACAGAGGCCATCGGTAGAGGGAGGGGCTGCGGCTGCATAAAGTGGGATCTGACAGTAGTCGGAGGGCATCAGCCACTACGGAGTGCACGACCCAAGGCTCCCCCGTTGAGGTGGGACACCTTGCCGCGCAGCACTGCACCCCATAGGACCCGCAGGCTGCAGAACATGCACCCAGTCCGAGACCGGGTAGCCACCCCCGACGTGGGAGGGTGCAGCAGGGGGCCAGAGGGTTGCGGATCACCAAGTATTCCGCATCAGCGGTGCGCTGCATATGCAGGCATTTTGCCGGTGGTGGGGCTTGACCGGCCTTGCCTATGCACGCGTGGTGAGGCCGGGGAGGGGGAGGGGAGGGGTTAGGACTGGGCATTTTCATTTGGTGAATGCGACCGCCATCGCTGGTACGACAGGTGTGTGCGCATCGTGTCCTGTGTCGATGGTTGCGGTCGCACGTGCAGTGGTCTGGCTGGCTCTGGCATCGAGCTGGTGGGAGGACGTTGTGGTCCTGGAGCTCAGAGCAACGGGTGGGTTAAGGGTAGGGCGCAGGTGCAGGTCAAGGTCATGGTTAAGGCCCGTGGGCGAGGCACGGAGCGCATGGGACGCCATCGGCCTTCGGCCTCCGTCCCATACGCCTTCGGCGAGGGCCCGCGTTGCGCCCGGCGTGTGACACGGCGCCAACAGACTCAGTGAGTGGACTCTAATTTGACTTCGAGGCGCCCCGGCATTGCGAAACAGGACACTTCCCCACATCCCGACGCCAACTCAAGCGCCGTGGCAATCAACCCTCGCATGCACATGCCTCCCTGCCGCATGCCCCGGCATGCGGCGCTGCGGTGCGCTTGGCACCCGCCACAAAAAGCGTCACACGGCCGAATGAAGGCTGCGAGGAAGGCAGCGGTCAAATCCCACGCCACAAACAGAGGGCCCTGAGAAATTGGGGCGAACAAACGAGTCCTCCGTGCCAAAAAAAACAAACCACGACAGAAGCGAACGGAGGGATGTGCTTGAACAGGGGCGGAGGGTGGGGGTCCTGGGCCAAAAAAAAGGTTTGCGCACAAAAAAGTGGTCCCAAACTGGTCTGATTTCCCCCCCAAATAACTTCTCTTCCAAACTCTCGGAGGGTGGGGGGGGGGTGCGGTGGGAAAAGGATTGTGCGCACGAAAGAAGACAAAAGTGTCCCGTCAGAATGACCTTCAACGCTCTCCCGGTTTCTGCCCGCCCCCCCCCCCCTCGCCCTCTCTGTTTCCTCCCGCACGTGTCCTCGGCCCCAGAAAAAAAAAAGGCAACCCCGACCCCGCGGGACATGGCCCCTTCCCCGACGCAGGCGGCGCAAAAAGCACATCAGGGGAGCCGCCGGCCTGAGACGAGTGCTTCGGACTCCCCCAAAACCCAAGATGGAATGGGCGCGATGCGGTTGCCACGCGGACGGGCCTACAGACGCCCCCGTCCCACACACGACGCCTGTCTATCCCACATGCACCACCGCTCAGGCAGGCTCTGGACTTGCGGCATCCACGTGGACCTCCTCTGGGACGGGCGACTGGACCTGCCGAGCGGAACGCAGCATGAGCAGCAAAGACCACGCACCGCCGGGCCGCGGCGCATAGAACACAACATCGGTGCACAAACGCTTCCGACCGTCACACGTCGACCTCAGTTGGTGAGCTCGCTTACCCTCACTGACTCATCCTTGCGGACTTGCCCCTGCCGATCCCCCGCTTCAGTGACTCGCCCTCGCTGAGTCACGCGTGCTGACTCACTCTCACTGACTCACTCTCTGTGCTTTACCCTCATGGACTTGCCCTGCCCAGTAGACATCCTCCCCGAGGTACCCGAGGAATCAGGGGGAAACAAACGCACCGCGCGCTCGTTTTTGGGTTGCTGTTTTACGCACTTCTGGCCGATTTTCAGTATGGCAGAGACGCGGTGGCTTCAGGGGTTCACATACAACAACGGAGTCCTCCTCCATCCTCCTCACCATCGCAATGGTGCTTGTAGCTGCCCACACCCCCTGCCGGGGGGGGCCGTTGAGCTCAAAGAGACCTCCTCGGCACGGCCCACCACCGAAGAGGGTGCCCCGCATGGCCCCAAGCCTGCGGAGCATTCGTTTCGACACCTTTCGCGTATCGAACCTCACGGGGCATCAATTCCCGCAAGGTGGCCCATAGGGTGCCCATTCGTTTTGACACGTTTCGCGTTTCAAACCTCACGGGGTGCTCATTCCCGTGAGGTGCCCCATAGGGTGCCCAATCCTATGAAGCGTACGGGGTGCTCATTCCCGTAACGTGTCCATCAGTCGGAGTCCTAGTCCTCATCAGAAGTGAGGGACGTGCCCGACGTTGATTCCGTGTCGGATGATTCTGAATCTAACGCCGGAGGCCTGGTTGCCTTTGGCTGGCTGAAGATCTCTGGCGGAAATTGATCCCAGTCTCCGTACTTTTGATCCCGCTGCCCTCCCACAAGCTCTACTTATGCTTGTGGGAGATTGGTGTTTACAGCCCGCAGTGACCACATGGATGAAAAAATGGTGGGTTAATAAAACAACGCGCACCAAACCGTGCGCACCGCGCATAGCACCGCGCGCACCGCGCGTTCATTTCCCTCTCAGGGGCCCACATGGCTTTCAGGGGCCGCCAAGACGGACCCGTTTGCTCTGTGGTACAATACAGTGTCTCTCCCCAAAGAGGGAAACGTATGCACCGTGGCACCGTGTGTACGTTCTTCCCAGCCCTTCTCTAACCCATTCCTGCATTTCCAGGGTGGCAGAGACGCGGTGGCCTAAGGGGTTGGCACACAACCACAGAGGCCGCCACTCTAGCCCTCCTCCACTCTAGCCCTCCTCCACTCTAGCCCGCCTCCACTCTAGCCCGCCTCCACTCTAGCCCTCCTCCACTCTAGCCCGCCTCCACTCTAGCCCGCCTCCACTCTAGCCTTCCTCCACTCTAGCCCGCCTCCACTCTAGCCCTCCTCCACTCTAGCCCTCCTCCGCTCTAGCCTAGTCCGCACACGTCAAAAGCGCACGCACCGCATGTGTAGGTCCCTCCAGGGTGAGTGTGTTGCAAAATGCAGAGACACCACCACTCATCCCAAACAACAAACGCGCACAATCTGACACAGCCCAAGCCTCGAGCAGCACATACCTCTGGTGCAGGCGAATCGGCACTGGCCTCCTGCGCACAATGAGGGTGCGTAAAACTTGGGAGCCCAAACTGACGCACAAACTTCTCAGGGGCAGAGAACCAAAGCACACAATGAAAGCACGAACAATATGGTAGGACCTCACTGGGGATCTCACCATGCAATTTGCACCCTGACAGCACCCTCAACCAGGACCCTCCTGGGGTCTAGGCATCCTAATTGAACATAGTTTTCAGAGGAGTCAATGGAAATGCAAAATAATGTGGACTGACAGCTGGGCGTGAAACGTCCAGCAAGGCTTCCAGTGACATTCAGGACCCTGCACGTGGTTTAAGAGGTCACTATGGCTAATCTGGACACGAATTCATGGCAAATGGTGCATAACATTGGCTCCAGGAAAAAAGGTAATTGGCATTTGGACACCACCAAGGGGGAGGGGGAAGGGCTGGGTGACTGGCTCAACTGGTGATGTCGGCAAGGAATTGCATAAAAATCAGCAAATGGCTCGAAAATCAATCCTGCAAAACTCTGGGGGTCCCTTTGAGACATCAAGGAAGCACAGAAAATAATGGTGTCTGCACTGTGATCATTTTGACCACGCTGTATGACCCACAAAATCAGCCTGTCAATCTGTAAATTAAGACAGACCTGTTGCCAGAAACTCTTGCACGCACAAAGAGAGAATGGACAATGAATAGACAGTCTCGAGGTCCCCCACAGCGGGGAGGAATCAAGAAGAATACATAACTGCTGCCATCTCCGGGTGCCCCACCGCGGGGAGGAATCAGAAAAGGGTACATAACCCCTGCTGTCTCAGGGGCGGTGGGGGCAATACGCAGGGTACGCCGGCTGTTGTTTGGGGCGTACTGGTTCTGTAGTAAAAAACTTTGGGTGTCCTGAAGCATCATGTTTCTTTGCCCTCTTTACCACGTGGTTTTTGTGGATTTGGGACGACATGATTGCCACGGGAAAACAGACTCTAGGGAGAAACAAGACATTTACTTGCAGAGAGGGAGAAAGGAATGGGCGACACCAGGTGCCCAAAAATTGGTGGTCGCACAATCGAGTGTAGGCAATTTGTCTTGTTGGTCAGGTGCAAACTTTCAGTGCAAATGTGGTCACAATGTGTGCTCCATCCAGCGAATTGATGCCCATCATAAAATGTCCTGCATACCCATTGACATCTCCGGAGTTGACGAATCCGATGTGATGGTTATGAAGAAACGCAAACGGAAAGCATTTACGTCTGGGAAACCTCAATGACGGTGGGACAGGAACATATCCCGTCAACGGGAAACCCTTTAGAGGCATGTGCATCAATACGCAAAATGCAGACCGGGACCGAACACATTATGCCTCCTCCATCAAGCACCTGAATAACTGGCTGTTCTTTGGTCTCCTCTTTGGCAGGCGGTTCTGCAGCTGGGGCTGCGGCTGCGGCTGCGGCTGCGGCTGGGGCAGGGGCTGGGGTTGGAGCTGGGGCTGGGGCTGCAGCTTGGGCTGGTTGTGTGACTGCGGGCTCGCTCGCGGCTGGCTGGCTGGGAGCCGGCTGACTGGGTTGTGGCTGGGATCCTGACTCTTCCTGCAGGATGCACAACACCCCATGGGTGACCCGCACCCACCACACGTCATCACCATGTGCCAAGCCAAGATGAATGCAGGAAACTCTATAAGTGTCCACAAAAGTCCGTACTATAACTTCCACAAACCCTGCACACAGCGGGCCTGCACACGTGGCTCCGCAAATGCATCCAATGCGCAGAGCCTACTTCCGTGCTCTGGCTGTAGTTTGTACTTGATGCTTTGCTTGATGTTCTGTATCTCCGTTTATCCCCTGTCTATCTCTATCCATCCTCATCCTCATCCTCATCCTCATCCTCATCCTCATCCTCATCCTCATCCTCATCCTCATCCTCATCCTCATCCTCATCCTCATCCTCATCCTCATCCTCATCCTCATCCTCATCCTCATCCTCATCCTCATCCTCATCCTCATCCTTATCAGGATCCTCTTCAGGGACCAGTTTTGAGCAGTTCAGGAGACATAACAACCACAGATGCCCCTCTCGCTATCCTCCCTCCTCGTGCGTGCATGCATGGATCCCCCCCCCTTGGTACCATCTTTGCGAACACGAGCCTAAACGGCTGTCGAATAGTGGTCTTGTCGTTGGGTTTGGTGTTTTTGGGCTGTAAGAGAACTACTCCCAGCATGGCAATCCTCCAAGCTGCTCCTGCCAACGTGCGATGGCATCCAGCGTCCCAACTTGCCTACTTTTCCCTCCTGACCTGATGCTAAGCGGAGGGACCCATGTACGCGTTGATCCATTGACACCGTTGCTCTGTGCAAAAGAGAAACTTGTGCCAAATACGGTCAGGAACCGCACCCTAGTTGACTTATTCCAAAGGCACGCTGCAAAGGCCGTGCCGCAGAGGAGGCCCCCCAAGTGAGCAATGGCGAAGCACCGAGCACACCGTCCTGGGTGAGAGGATGCTGGCAGTGTCGGCAGGCAAAATGTAGCCAAACTGGGTCACGAACTGCCTGATCTTCATGGTGGACTGGTGCTGCGCGCCGTATACCCTCTGAAAGAACCACAGAAATGCAAGGGATGTTGGTTGAGGAGCCATCAGGCAGACATCAACCTGTGAAACCAAGACCTTTGCTACGGATACCTTTGTCTGCATTGGCCCCCAACTGCCCTGCCTTCACTGTCTCTGCGGATTCACCAACGTTCCAGGATGCGAAAGTGCCACTGGTTTGACCCGACCACCAAATTCGGTTCGGCATCTGCTGGCCCACCCTGCCCTGTGCTACAGGGGCATCCATGCCCTACACAATCCTGCCTCTTGAGAAAACCCTGTCACCCACCCATCCCAGGCCCTTCCCCTCCACAACCAAGCCCCCTGCGTGTCCATGGCCCCTAAGAGTGCCCACACAGCCCTGCAGAGTTTCCAACCAGCGATGGGCGAGAATCATCTCTGCAACACACTCACAACCCGCACGCCGCATTGACACGGCATCCCGGAATATCGCCCCCTCAAAGTACCTCGTCCTTGCAACCCTTCCAAAGGCGCCCTCTGAATATCGCTGCCACCTCACGCCCTCGGAGGCTGGATCCAACGACACAGTGATTTGAACTCAGAATTGCCTGTGTTGCCTTTGTTGACGTTGTACTGCCCGGAGCACAGCTCTCTGAGTGCACTGAGGCCGGGAGGATGTCAGGACACGGGGCACACCTTGTGGATCTCGAGGGTGCGTGCCATGCACTCGGTCCCATGAGGGTCGTCTCCAACCCAGCGGTAGAACAGGCCTAAGACGCCACCATCAGCAGATCAGCGGTGTGCACCGAGACACTGGTGTGCACACACGCGTTCGCACGACTCCAAACGCACGAAACCCAGGAAGTTCTGATGAAGCCCCTCGCCTCCAGCTGGTCCTCCTGTCCCACCTTCCGTCTACTGATGGATTTCCGGGATCCCGGCACATCTCGTGCCGGCTTTCCTGTGTCAGCACTTTCCCACACTTCTTTTCGTGCCATGACATTTGCCAACAGTCAGGTTGAGCACGAAAGGCGTCAGTCGACCGCCAACCGCCGTGGGCTCACCATTCAAAAGCGTAAACTCACCATTCAATTGCATGGACTCACCATTTAAAGGCCTGGGCTCACCATTCAATTGCATGGACTCACCATTTAAAGGCCTGGGCTCACCATTCAATTGCCTGGACTCACCATTTAAAGGCCTGGGCTCACCATTCAATTGCCTGGACTCACCATTTCAAGGCATGGACTCACCAATTGAAGGCCTGGGGTCACCATTTAAAAGCGTAAACTCACCATTCAATTGCCTGGACTCACCATTAAAAGGCCTGGGCTCACCATTCAATTGCCTGGACTCACCATTTAAAGGCATGGACTCACCAATTGAAGGCCTGGGGTCACCATTTAAAAGCGTAAACTCACCATTCAATTGCCTGGACTCACCATTTAAAGGCCTGGGCTCACCATTCAATTGCCTGGACTCACCATTTAAAGGCATGGACTCACCAATTGAAGGCCTGGGGTCACCCTTTAAAAGCGTAAACTCACCATTTAATTGCTTGGGACTCACCATTTCAAGGCATGGGCTCGCCAATTGAAAGCCTGGACTCACAATTGAAAGGCATGAGCTCACCAATCGAAGGCATGGGCTCAGCATTTAGGCAAGCAAGTATCGACCGCCGGCGGTCACCTGCTGAACGCCAAAACACGTGTCTGGGCACTCCTTGACCAACAGCACAAGAACGCCTTGTCCCTCATGCAAACCCCTGTCCTCTGCTTCGTATCTTGGATTCGCAAATCCCTGATGGCGTACCCCAGGGTCCACCGCCTTGACCTGAGGGTGCTTTGGAGCGAGGAAAAGGAGAGGGGGGCTTGAAGTGGGGGGGCCTAAAAAGGGGTGGACCCGCCACTCAGCTTCAGACGCTCCTGCCTTCACACGGGGGAGTGGGGTGTGATCCTCCTCCTGATGAACAGTGCAAGGCCTATACAACACAACATAGCAACACGGCTGCTCTGGCTGTAGTTTGTACTTGATGCTTTGCTTGATGTTCTGTATCTCCGTTTATCCCCTGTCTATCTCTATCCATCCTCATCCTCATCCTCATCCTCATCCTCATCCTCATCCTCATCCTCATCCTCATCCTTATCAGGATCCTCTTCAGGGACCAGTTTTGACTGATGTTCTGACTTATTAGACCTCCTTAAAACTGAAAAAAAATTGATAGCCTCCGGTACACTCGAGCCTCCGCAGAGCGCCAGCTGGGGAGTAACTGCAGCAGGTCATCGGCCAACCGCCGTTGATTAAACGAATCCTGCCACCAATTACCTCCAAGCCGTCCTTAGAGGGGGAAATGAAAAGAAATACCTCGTTCCTAAAAGACAGTCCTGACTAAGACCACCAGGAGCCCAAAATGTTTTTCTGCTCTGCTGTGCCAATGAGTGCAAGGCAAGTGCCACAGGCGCAGCATCTAAGTGTGTCTGAGGCCTCAGACGCCCAGTTCTCCCGCCTCGTTCCGAGACTGGTGACCATGGGAGGGCCAGTCAGAGAGCAGGCAGAGACCCATGGAGTTCGGCAAGAATTGCCCCTGCAGAGGTTGTGTCACAGGGGCTTCATGGCTCTGTGGAAACTTGGCATCACAGGCACTGAAATCGTTGTCCGGCTACTTCGACAGGGGGGAGAGGGCCCGACGGGAGGGCGAGAAGCGCGTGCAAATACCAAGGATCAGCTCCGCGCGGCCGGTGGATGGGTGGACCAACCCGAACCGCTCCGTCTGCAGCCCCACGATGCCACGGATCATCTTCAGACCGTCTTGGAGGTTCTCGTCGCCTGAAACGCCGCCAAACGGGGCCTGGCCAGCACGGCACGCCGCCACCCGACCCCTGGCCGTTTCTGCCCCTGCCCTGGGCTCGCTCAGCGTGCCGCATGCTGGTGCTTGCGGCTTGTCATGCGTGCTGCTCACCGGTTGCCACATGTTCCGACCAGGGTTTTTCCTTAACCACCGCGGGGGGGGGGGGTTGAGAGCCCCACCCACCCAGACTTTTGGGAAACCCAGGGACCCAGAAATATCCCACCGCCACGGGGGGGGGGGGGGGGGCTGTTAGGACCCACCCACCAAAAATCTGAAAAGGGAAAATTTTTTCTGCTGGCGCCTTTGGCGCCAACCCACCCACGGCAATATGTCCTACCCCACGGGGGGATGGGGGGGGGGGGGGCTGGACACTCACCCACCCGGCCAGAATATCTTAACCCCCCTCCCCGTAGGGTAAAGCACGCATTAAGAAAAACCCTGGTTGCAACTTGTTGGTTGCTGCTCACGGCTTCTTTTCTCGCGGCTTGTGCAGGCTCTCACCTCGATGACAACAGCCATGGCATTGCAACAGGATCAAGTATCACTTGGCCTGCCCGGGGACGTCCTCGAAAGGCATGCCTCCGCTGAGTCCAGCACCACCGCCTGAGGCCTGCATGATACCGCACCCCTGCGCCGATACACAGCGCTCCCGCAGAACGGCGTAACTGCACACCACCGCCCTGTGTCCCTGCAGACCACTATCCTGTGCCCACACGGCATGGGCAATGCCCAACACAACCGCCAATTCCCTTTGCAACTGCGAGGCCAATGTTAGCTGACTTCTTCTTCTGGTACCTGAAATAATTCATCTGCTTGCACAGCCAGCCGATACTACCCTCCTCTTATGGTCCTGATGACCTTCACTGGAATGTATTGCGGTGAGTTGTAGGGGTGAACATGCTCCACGACGACAAAAAAAGAAACGAATAGGCAATGGAAAAGCACACATGTGTGGCATATTAGCAATCATCTCCCCAACCCCCCCATGCACCTCCATGTTTCTTGAGGTCACGACCCAATATACACAACTCCTGTGCCCCATCACCTCATGAAACAACCTTCTCCCACCATTTCAGGGATGGCTTCTCACCATTTTCCCTCAACACCATCAAAAACTCCTCACTTCCCGCATTGTCCCCTGTTTTTGCAGATCTTTTCCTGCAGTGTTTCGCCTTCTGGTGCTTGCTGTGCTGGTTCGTTGGGTACACATCTACCCCTCCCCCCCTTGCGACAGCAACACTAAAATTCTAAAATTGGACGGAAACAGCACCGACTCTTCCTCTGACCAGGGGTGTTGCTCTCGCATAGGGGGGGGGGGGTGGCACAAGGCCTCGGTATCTGATTGTTTGCCTTTGGCGACGTCCATTGGCCTCTCGCCACTGCTCATTCTGACCCTCTGTGGGCCCGAACGTGTTTTGGTTGTGTCAACGGAGCCCCCGGATGACTTGTCCTGTTTGACTACTCCGGGGGTCGGCTGTCCCGGAGACGGGCTGTTGCCCATGCCGTTGACCAGGTGCATCCAGATGCAAAAAGGGGTGGGGGGGGAGTAGCAATGCAATCGAAGAGTGGTTTGGGGTTTGGGGACAGGACACACAATACCCAGGGAAGAAGGTGCACGGTGTTCGATCTCGATGTCATCCTCGCTGAACACCGATGTCAAGTGGTCGTACCAAATGTCCTTGACTTTCTCGTAGAATGCCATGGCGCTGTGCGACGATGCAGCAGCATTTGAGCATCGGGGCAGGTCAGCACCTTCATGCGTATTGCTGCAACGAGTCCCTCCTGCCCCCTTGAAGAGCCCGCCCCTCCCTCCTGACACCCCCTGCCCACTACTAGCCCCCTCACGAGGAGTCCCTCCTCTCTGTCATGAGGGCCGGGAAACTCTAGGGGGCAGTGCTGGAGTCCCATGTCAGCGTGCATCTCTGGGTATAGCAATCCCTTCTTTCACCGCCCCAGGTACTCCGGTTGTGTAGGAGGGTGGATCAGGGGGGACATACGGTCCGTGTGCTTTGGTCCTTCGGTGGTGGTGGTGGTGGTGGTAGATGCTGTTGTCGCCGCACGGCGAAGTGTGACACCTCCCGGTTAGATGGGAGAGGTTCCGCGATCAGTGGGTATTGCGGTAGTCTGGAGAGGTGGGGAGCCCGCGCATGATTCATCGTGACAACACCCCACCCGCTAACGTCACCACTTCGGGGGTTGCGCGCAGGCCAGTTTTGCCTTTCCCCAGGGGCACATATCTCAGGCTAAATTGCCTTGCCTTGCGGTCACAAACCGTGACTTGTCCTTTCACGCACACACACACACACACACACACACACTCTCTCTCTCTCTCTCTCTCTCTCTCTCTCACTCTCTCTCTCTCTCTCTCTCTCTTGTAGCATACAATACACACACACACACACACACACGATTGCAAACAAACGAGCACAACGCGGCTCAGAATGTCAGATTCCTCGGCAGTTGGATCGTCAAACAAGAAACATGTTTGACGCCAATAGGCGCCTTTCTGCAGTACAGGACACAGCGAGCAACATCCCGAAGTCATGACCAACTCGTCGCCCGAGCCCCTGGCAGCCGCGCTGAGCCAGAGGCACACACACACACACACACACACACACATACACATCCGCACGGGCACGTGCGCACATGCAAACCTGTCCATGTTGCTGGTGGCTGCAAATACGTTCCCCAAATCAAAATATCCAAACGACGTCAGAACGTGACTTGGTCCGTTCAAAATTGTAAGAAAATAAGTCTGAAGAGGGCAACAAAAGCAGCCCGCACAACGCATCCCACAACCTTGACACACCTCTCTCGACACCTGCCCGTGCCTCTCCACCCTCCAGAGGCTTGTAGCCTTCGACGTTGAAGCAACGCAACGGAACGGGCACCTTACAGATCCACGCAATCCATGATGGACTCTGGTACAACTTCGGGCGATTCTGCCTCGCTGTTGAAAGAATTCCGCTGGGGTATGAGGGTCAGTGTCAGCACACACCGCCTGCGACAACTGCTTGAGCGCCAAGTCTAATTTGCCGTCCGAGGCGTACAGCAGTCCGAAGGTCTGGTGCAGTTCAGCCTTCAGGGAGACGTCAGCCTCTGGGTGCTTGAGGATATTCCACTGTGCCAACGAAAGGAACTCCTCCGCCTGCTTGAACTTGTCCAGGTCTGCGACAACGCCGACCAGCAGCCCAACCGATACACCAACTGGCACACCCACTTTGACGCCCACGGCTACGCCCAAAAGCAGTCCCACGGTGACGCCAACGTTTACGGTGACGCCATCAGCTACACCCACATTGTCGCCCACATCCACGGCAACTCCGAGTGCAAGCCCCAGCGGCACACCCACCAGCACCCCATCTTTGACGCCCACGAGACACAGTGGGCAGGCAAGGCCACGGAATTCCGGGGGAGCCAGAACCGATTGCAACGGGCTTTCAGCAGAGACCCGTGTCGGCCATCCCCTTGTTCCTCATCGTCGCGTCACACCCAATTCCGGCGCGAGCACCATACAACACGACTGCTGCCAGCAAACGCGGCCGTGGTAGTGCATCACCGGCGCCAAGTTCCGGTGCCTTCGGAACTTTCACACGGGGGCACGGAAAACAACATGCATGGGAAATAAGGGGACTTGTGACTGTCCATGCCACAAGACACTGGTCCATCCCCCCCACCGGTAGCATCCCCGTGAGAGCCCGCGTGCGGTGCATGCCGCCTCCCAACGCGGCGGACCGTGCAAGCGAGCGAGCGAGTGCCCACCCGCCCGCCCGCTGACTGATTGGACATCGGACTAACATTAATTGTGGCTGTGACTGACCGAGCGACCGACCCGCCGGCACATGGCTGGACCCACTACCAAACGTCGATCCCCCTTCAGAAATTGCCTGCCACCTCCCCAGCACCGCCCACGTCTCTCGAGCCACATCAACACCCTGATGCAGCCCCCTCACGCCGCAGACGGCGGGCAAATCCGATGGGCCTGGCAGTACCGCAGACCAGCAGCCGCTTGCGCTCAACGGGGAACATACATTGGTTGGTCCGAGCCAAATGGAAATAGCAGGGGACCAGCTGCAGGCTCCCTGTGCCGTAGTACGCCTCCTTCAGCTTCAGTGTGCGCAATCCACCCTGAGCAGGGGGGCAGGGGGGGCATAGGGGACGCCGCACTGTCCCCAACATCCGCAGCATGAGATCAGGGCTCCGGGCGATTGCTCAGGAAAGGCGGCCCGGAAGCGTCAAAACGATCAGTGCATTGCTGCCCGTGCGCAATGAAGTGCTGCCCGTGCGATGGAGGCTTTGGATGTGGGGGAGGGGGGGGGGGGCTTGTCCCGCACGACACAATGCCATCATTTACCACATCCCTGTCCCCACACATCCCAACAAGAGTCGGAATGTAACGGAAGTCCGGGCGGATTACCATAGAAAGGGCCGATATGTACAACCACTACTATCTGATTGATCCGTATGATGCATGACCGGTACCGCAGTGGTCCCCGGTTCGAATCTTTGGAAGTACTTTTCATTTTGCATTTTGGGGGGCAGGAATTTTTTGAGTAGCGAAAGGTACTTATGCGCAAATACCTCCAAAACCGTCGAATTCGAAACCGGGTACCGACGTTTTTTTTGTAATGTACGTGGTCTGCACGCCCACGCCCCTGTGCCCGGCTTGTACTGCCACCCTCCCATGCTCATGTCCAGGAGGTATCGCTCTGACTTTTGGACTGGTTGCTCCCAAATTTGGAACCAGAAATATAATGAGATCCGATGGCCGAGCTCAGATGAAAATCCACTAAAAATTGACCGAATTGCATCGAGATCCGATGGGAATTTTGTCCCCAGCTCGGATGAAAATGCAATCCGAGCTTGGTCAAAAATTTCCCGGGATGGAAGTTCAGCAATTTTGGACCGAGCTCGGATGGAAATGTACCAATATTGTACCGATCTCGGATGGAAGCCGAGGATTTACAAAATTCCCGAACTTCCATTGAGCTCGGATGTCCATGGAAAACCACAATTTTTGTCATCGGCTCGGATGGATTTTCAACAGTAATGTGCCCAGCTTCGATCGGCTATAATAATAATAACTCTGTATTTCCATCCGAGCTCGGTCCAACATTGTTGCATTTCCATCCGAGCGGTCCAAAAATGTTTTATTTCCATCCGAGCTTGATCTAGGTCGCTGTAGTCTTGCATTTCCCGAGCCTCAATGGAAATGGAAGAATTTTGGATCGAGTCGGACGGAAGTTTTGGACGTTAGGACCGACCTCGGGTGGAAATTTTGGGGTGGAATTTAGCAGTATTGTACCAAGCTCGGATGGAAATTCGGGAATGTTGGACCGGGCTTGCTTGGATTCACGCTCCTTGTGTTGAGCGTGGGTGGGGCAGATAGAAATTGACCCGACAACACCACAACACCGAGTAACACCGGGTTACCTCGACAGATGCTTGCGCATCGCCTTCAATTAGGAGCCGCCGCGCTTCAGCTTGTGCCATGTCGAGAAGCATCTCCTGAACGAATGGTAGAGACACAGGTACCGTTGAAGAATCCCACTCACCGCACACTCCAACGCCATGTGGGAGCACACCAAAGCTCCAAACATGGGAGGTCAAAAGCAAAGGGGTGGCGGGCGTTGGAGAGGACAGGCGTGGACACAGTATTGGGAGGTAGAAGTTCACTAACATGCTCGTTTGCGGAAAAGCGCCTGTTAGTGAACATTATGCATCCACTCGACGTCGTTTCAAGTTGCACAGCTACAATTTGAGCCCTTGCTCTTCTGAGTGACGCTGGCGCACACACCACGCAAAACGCAAAGTCGCATAGCATGACATAAAACACTCGAGATATGCGAGTGGGATTGCCGTGGGTGCACTTTTGCAACCCGAAAGCACGATGTTAGCAGGGGCCTCTTCTGTATCTTTGAGTGGTTTGCATTTGGATTCCAAGACAAAATATTTGTACACACGTTGCAGAAATGGCACAACAAACATGTAGCAAGTCAATAGTTGCACGTATCTACCCAAGGCGTTTGCCCTAGCAACAAAGCGCAACGCACTATGGTTGTCGGCGACACTTTTGAACCTCCAAAGCCCGAAAACAACCGAGAACCCTTGTGACATACGATGGACGATTCCACTTGCTGTTTTTGCTTTTGTCGAGCTAGACTCGCGTTCAGTCCATATGACGGGGCATTCAACATGGAATTCAGTTCCTAATGCACATAAGCAAATGTATGAAGTTGCAACAAGGTGCTTGTGCACAGATGCCATCTTTCGACGAAATAGACGAAATAGAATGCAGTGCAGACTCAGACCTGGAATTTTGTTTCCAAGGAATTCCAATCTGCAAGATTCATCAAATTGTCTTGGTCACTAAGAGCGACAACAGCACATGCCCTGGGTCAGTGGTCATTTCTTCGACCAAGTACTCCGAGAAAGACGTAATGTTCCCCGCAGCATCGTGAACAAGGGACATACAGAACACTTGCATCCTTTTGAGACTTCGACTGCTTCTTGGTACCCGCCATCGCTGTCGAGTCGCTCAAACCTGCACACGATGGTCCAACATTTCCGTCACAGGAGGTGCGCAGGTAGGTTATGCTTCCGTCAACAGTGATTAGATTAGGATTTGTTTTGCACAACTGTGTGGTCAACAACGTGTTCAAGCAATTCAAAAGGACATACAAGCTGCTACTTCAACTGTCAGTCAACATGGTCCGTGAAAACTGGAAAATAGACCTACGGAACAAAATCGAGCAGGTATGGTAATTGGTTTGTGATTGATATAATAAAGTCTCAGATCAGGTCACTTGAGATGACTCAACGATCAAGGGCATTGCCGAAAAGGGTGTGGCAAGGACATAAAATTAACAAAACAAACAGCACCACCAGGTCCGCACAGTGGTCGACGCGTCTGCGCATTGTGTCGCATGTTCCTACAGAATGGGAGTGGCCCCATGTTGGGTTTTCCACAATCACTGCAGGAACAGTGCTATTACTCTACTTTTTCCCTCAATATTTTCACTTTCCGGGCCTTTTCGCACGCAAAGCGCTTATCTCAGGTATACTGTAAAAATACAGTCAAAACAGTATATTGATGGTTTCCTAAAGCTCTTTACTCTGTTCTTCTTACTTTTTACTTTCTTATTCATCCAAAGGCGTCCTTACCGATGACTTATTTTTTAATGGTCCCGATTGTCCCTTATTTAACATGACACGTAGAAGCACAAAGACACGAGCACAACAAAACCATGGTCTCATCTGGATATTGAAAATATGTGCCAACGTAAGTGTACTTAACTGGGACCTTTGTCTGTCTGCCCCACGCGTGGTGTAGGTGTTGATGTGGAAGCTTCCGACTCATCATCGTCACATTTCGTCGACAGAAAACATTGTTTTCTTGCTGCGCAAACACATACCTTTAGTTCCGTTCCGTGCCGCTGTGCCAAATTCCGCTGTTCTGTTACTGAATTACGAGTTCTGTTACTGAATTACGCTTGAATCACGCTTACTTTGATGGCGACAGGCGACCATTACTTAGTTTATTTTCCGAATTTTAATGATTCCGTGGGGGGTCCGGATTACTGTTACTGAATTAGCTTTATTTTTGAACAAGTAGGCGTTGTTCATTTTGTGCTGCTTGCGTTTGTCACTCGCTCTTGCCAGAAATGTCCTTTGGGCACTTTTCTTTGTGTCGTGCAAGTCAACTTGACGACGGGCGTTTTGCATTTGGGTCCTTTGCTCGGTTGTTTTGTGCATTATGTACCTTGCCAAACTTGGCACGAGCACGAGCAAACGATGGCTTGATTCCACCTTGGGAGAAACATATCATGCCCACGATGTCCTTTCATTGTTGTGAACTTTACACCACGATCTTTGGGGATTTCAAAATCTATCATTGACCAAAACGTGTATCAACATCATGCCATGCCAGTTTTCGGAGCAAGCAAAATATGTGTCATGTCATGAGAAAGACGCTTAAAAAGTCTCGCGGGACTACAAGCATGGCGAATCGTCCACGAAAGGAGATCAACATGGAGCGACTAACCAAGTACAACAATCTGGTTAATGGCCATCTGAAGATTGTTTCTACCTCTTGTGCATGTCACGCCACCTAGCTTCGCTAGAGTTGTGAGTGCGATGATGGCGCCGCGTGTGGTTCGCTTACGAGCCTCACAATTGCCCGTTTGTTGAATCTTGAACTTTGGAGTGATTTTTCATCGTTTGTGCACATGTCCCGAAGCCGTGATGACACCGACGTCATCCCATTGTGCTACCTAGCCTGACCTATCTATCACACTAGCTTTAGAGCGCCACAACGAGAGCCGTTGGTCGACTCCCCGCCTTATTCTTTATCGATTGCGACGGGATCTTTTGAAATTGTTGTCCCCGCGTGCGCGGGACGGGGCGGTGGGGTTGTGAATGTGTGATAGACGACATTTTTGGTCACGAGGATCCAATGTGTTGTCGCATTGAAACGGGAACCTACGGAAACGTCGGCCGCATGATCGACGTCGGCCGCATGATCGACTTATACTCTGGTGACGAGTATGGTGACCGCTTTTTTCCTCTACCATTAGCATTGTTCTTAAGAAACCTCTATCATTAGCATTGCTCTTAAGAAAGCGACCACAAAGTGGGTTGAATCATGAAACCTCTCACTTAAGCGGGCACGTTCGAGTTAAGAAACATGCCTACGAGAGATGTGGCTCTTACCTCAAGACGGTGCGGGGATGTAAAAAAAATGGTTCGGTGTGCGTGTCTCTCCTCGGCTTTATGGAATTTATGGAATTGAAGATTGTGTGAAGTGTCATTCTCTACTTGAGGGTTGGGTCTTGTATGGGATTTTGGAGGTTTGCCAGCGTTGCGTGCACACCGGGGAGTAGAAAGCGAAGCAAAGGATGGAAAATTGCGCGGTGGCGAGGACCACGACATCCGAGGCACGCCTTCGTGACACAATTGTAAGATCAACAGACGCGCAAAGTGGTGGCGGTATTTTCGGTTAGACGATACGTGGATGTCAATCACTTTGCTCACGCGTTTAGGAGATTTCATTGAGCTGCGGCACCCTCGCCCAAGGGGCTCGGCCCAATAACATGCGGGCTGTAAACCGGCCCCGGAGTGCCGGTGCCGGACGCGGACGTGGTGCTCAAACGGCCGGGCGGCCATTAAAGCGGCCGGGGTCGGCGCCATTTGGAGGTCGAGGGAGAGGTGGGAGCCGCCCATCTAGTGCCGCTTCGAACGGCAGTGTCCTTGTGCCATCCACGAATGCGTGGGCCGCGGGACGTGGTACCAATGCCCCCCCGCAAAGCCGCCCACCCCAACGAGCCCTGGAGCCAAAGGTGCTTGTACCTTTCGCCCATAGTAGAGGTCAAGTCCCTTCGAAGATCGAGATCGAGCGCAAGCGACGGCAGTACCAACAACAAGACACGATTGAGTTGTTAAATCTAGCGGGGGTAGATATATCGAGTTTGGAGAATACCATCGACAACACCCTTCCAATCGATATTTTCGATGATACGAGTTTCGATTGCCGGACCCCGCAAGAATGGATGGCGCTCGGCATACACGACGATGGCACTTTCGCTTTTGTACCAGCAAAAGGATTCCGGTGGGACCCTATCACGAGCGACTGGGGCTTCGAACCATGCCGCGTTGTGGATTGGATCGAGGACACGAACCAACTCCGTGTCATTTGGGGCATGCAACCGAGGGAGCAAGAGGATGCTACCTGGTTGCCGCGCCTACATGTTCAATTCTTGGCAGAGGACCCGCAAATCTTTGTGCGGAGGATCTCGTACGCGTGCAAGCAACGCAGCAAAGCGTTGGCCGTCTTGCGGTACAAGCTGTTCGTTGACAGCATGCCCACCGACGGCATGTGCACCATCGATGCCGAGACTATCGAGCGCATCAAAGCGTGTGGCATGCGCGTAGCCTTCAAAAACGTCGACATCACCGCCAAAGTTGCAAGTCTAATCTCAGAAATGCGCCTTGATTGGTGCAGGGCAATGAACAAGATGATGTTGGAGAGGCAGTTTGAGAAAGACGAGATTGAGGTTTGTGAAAATGGGGTGCTTGCTTGGCTCTTGCCCAATGCTACGACACGTGCTCGTTCATACTTTGGGCAAAATAATTCTCCAGCACACAAGCAGTGAGCAACTCATCACGTTGTGTTTGGCAATGGGGTACGCAGGAGCAAGCGTTTGGCGCGTTCGTCTCCTCGTCCACCATTTGCTGTGGCGGTGATTGCCTTGCACCTCTTGCCTCCACCAAATGTGAAAGGGAGAAACAGCAAAGCGCCCTCGTAGTACAACAAGCAAACGTACAAAGCATGCAGGCACTTATGTCAACCTTCCTTCCTCGCCCTTCTGCCCGTTTGCGTACGAGGCAATGGCGCTCGGCTACGATCTTTGAAGACTCCATTGGGCATCCCTCGCATAATGTGTCCTCGGTATCCGATAGCCCAAAACAAGATGTCAAACACACGAGCCTTGATGAACACAGAAAAGAGTGCGGGTACGCATCAAAGTGAGGAGTGTTGCAATTGAAGAAGTAGCTTGCTCTTGTTGTGGAAATCCTCAAACCCTCAAATGCAAATGTATGGAGCATACCGCTATGTAATGCTAGTGCGCGTCTTGGCGTGCATGTTGTGCCTCGCCGTCGCTTTATTTTAGATGCTGACTTTCCGGCGATTTGGCTTGGCGCGCACCAGCTTATGGCAAGGGCACGGCAAAGACGGTCAAGCCGGGGGGGGGGGGGGTCATCTTGTGCGTGGAAGGTTGTGAAGCCACTTTGGTCGAAAGGAAGGCAGCCCCTCTGGAGTGGACGCCATTGGGGCAGAAGGCGGCAATCGCTATCAATGGGGCAAGCAATCAGCCCCAAAAACGACATTGCACTCCCCCCCCCAAAAAAAAAACGACGCTCACCAACAAGCAAGTCACAAGACGTCGCACACCGACACCTCACCAATTCTGATGTCGAGCACCCCTCGGGTTTCTCCCACCGTCAACACGCAACCTCAACATGCCTTTGAGGGATCTATGACGCCCGACGCCATGTTTTGTGCCAAACGTGGACTCAGAATAGAACCCCGTGCGACTCAGCACGCACCCGAAAACGCGCGCAACCCGAGTGGCCCAAATCTGTCACGAGACAGACAGACAACGACGAGTGCCGAACTCGTATTGCCTCGCACGGCTCGTGAACATGAATTGCCCCCCCCCCCCCCTTCCAAACGCAGAGCAGTCATTCCACGAAGTGTTCGCGTGTGCGTGCACGCTGTAGCTCGAAGACTACCGGCTGGCCCTCCTTTCGTGTAGGGTGGCTAAGCCCCTCCCTGCCCTTGTCGCTGCCGCTGTCAAAGCGATGCCTGTCCCTTTTGCTGCGACCTCAGCTGCCTAAATTGGGAAATGGGAATTCAAATGAGATCCCACATGATTACGGGATGTGCAATTAACCGTAACCAGGGACTCCACGCACCAGCGGGTCCCAACAGGGCCATTGACAACTGGACCTCATCTTTCTTGCACATCCTCTCACCGCCCTGACTAATCATCTGCTCCTACCTCGCCGTCATGCGTGACCCCACCGGCCCACCAGGTGACATGCGATCTCCACTCCCGTGATTTCCTCCCCCAGGACCTCGTATTGAACGAGCTCGGCCTCAATGCAGAGGACGTGAGGCCGCCGATGGCGACCATGGTCCCGGACGATGGGCTCATCGAGATCCCCTCCAACGGGAATTACGTCGCGAACATGAGCAGCTTCAACTTCAACACCTACTACAACCAGGAGCAGGTGATCCACGCCTTGACCCTTGTGCGGTCCGAGTGCATGACGGTCCTGAAGGGGTGCATCTTCAACATCCCGGACGCCCGCACGATGCGGCTCGACGACTTCGAGGCGATGCAGGTCGCTGCCATCGAGCGGATGCAGCACTACCTCAAGAATGCGTGGAAGGTGTGGCGCGTTTTGTGCGTCCCGCGGAAGGCTGGGCAGTCTGCCTGCACACTTTGTCCGCCACGTTCTGAGCATGGAGGTTGTGCTGAACTCGGTTTAAGTCTAAGATACGGCGTGTCCAAGATAGGTGCTACTTTGCAGCACTTTTGGTATCCGGATTTCCGGGTACCAAAATCGGGCAATTTTGGTATCCGGAATTCCGGATACCAAAAACGGCAATTTTGGTATCCGGAATTCCAGATACCAAAATCGGGCAATTTTGGTATACAAGTGGCATGCCGGCCGGTTGCGTACAAGTGCCTCCATGATACAGTGGCCATTGCCGCATGCAAGATAACACGCACAACCCCAGCAACGTCCCACCAGCCCAACCCACATGGACATAATACATGCATCAATTGGGTTCGAGCTGTTTGCGATGCGGACGGACGGAGGCGACGTCCGCGTACATCCAATTGTGTTCCCCGGTACAAACCACAAGACGACGTCGTAAAAGATAGCGGGTGCGCACGGAGCATCGGCCTGGGCGTCTCACAACAACCGTCCCAACAAGTTGTCCGCGGAGATAAATGCCTGCTTACTCGCTCTCGCTCTCACACACGTAGATTGCACAGTGGCCACGGGCATCGGTGCGATCACGTCCCTGCGCTTGGGTGCTTTGACGCTCAAGCAGGTCGAGGTTCAACAGCAGTCAGCTATTTTGCACCGTGGGTACAGTGCCGTGTTTCCGTGTGTTTGCATTCGAAGCCGCGTGTTCGGTGTCATTTTGTTCGATCTTTCATTCAAAAAGGAGGCATTCCTGACGAGCCATCTGATCTGTCTCACAAAGGAGGATCATGCACCCCCTTGTTCCACACAGCCTGCGGGTGGCAATAGCGTCCAAGTGCCTGCCCAAGGGAATCACCACAGAAACGCTCGACACCCAGTGCCTATTGGCGTCACAAAATGTCAGGGTCAAGTGGAGAACAACCACCATTCTACAGCAGGTCAATCACTGAAACACCCCCGCCCCTGCGCCCCAAGCGGGTCAGGCAGCTCCAATGGCCAGGGTTAAGGTGCGTGCAAGCCTCGCAGAAGGAGTTGTTTCAATCTGCGATTCCCAACAAATCGTGGATTTCCATCATCTCCAACGCACGATACAATCCCACAGGACCAGTTGAAGGTCGCCATTCAAAGCACACTGAGCACCGTGGGCAAGGGCTGGATCAATCTCAAAGAGACCAGCAAAGAGATTTACGAAATTTCGAAGCTGAAGCGGTTCCTGGTCACCGTCAAGTACATGATGGAGGTGTGTCGGCGTGTGTGCAAGGGCGATGGTGAGTCCGCAGGGACGGGTCAACCGTGCAGTGGCCGTGTGGCCGTGTCTACCCCATACAACGACCGTGTCGAAGTGGCCCTGGACCCAAGAGTGAATGAGATGTCAGGTGACGGCAGATTTCGTCTGGTCATCAGGCGGGATGACATATGGGGCTGCATACATAATACGAAGCAGAGACGCAATTTCGTGCGGGAGAGTCATGAGAAACATGGGACAGGGACAATGGGGGGGATTGCGTTGGGCGGGCCGGGCAGGACATTTTTTCGTGGACGGGATCGTATTTTTTTGGTACAAAACGTGGTCCCCCATCAGTGTCGGTTACGCCCCAACCGCCGTCGGTTACCCCCCAATCGCCGTCGGTTACCCTCCAACCGCCGTCGGTTTCCCTCCAACCGCCGTCGGTTTCCCTCCAACCACTGCTGGTTGCTCTGCAACCGCTGTCTAATTGTGCCCCTAAACAACGAGTTGGTTACTGCCCGATTTTTTTTTCAATTAAAAAATGTCCTGGGGTCTTCGGGGTTGCTTTGAGTGTGGGGCCATGATACCCACTCATATGTGTGTGTCATTATTGGAAATTGGAGGCAGCCATGAGAACCAGGAGGCAACCGGGGGGTTTTGGGTACTGGTGGGTGCAACGGCCCGGACGGTGCAAACTTCCACTTCATACGCAACACAAATGCAGCGATTTGTCGAAGGACGTCGAGGCGCTTCTCAAACCTCTCGCGGACCCGGGCTGGGCCGGGCTGGGCGTTGCGGTGCCCCAGCCCCATGCAATGCCCAGCCCCATGCGGAGCCCCCGCCGGATGCAGGACCCCCAGCCCGATGAATGACCGCAGCTCGTGTCCGTAACCGCAGCCGTCTGTATAACGCCCGTCATTAGCCTACCCCCAGCCAGGGATGCGTTGGAAGGGGGGGAGGGGAACCCCCCCACCCCCGACTGCGCCCACCCTATGCCCGGCTGCTGTCTCCCTAACGGCAAGTGCCAGCCTCAATGGCATCTGTAACCGACAGTAACCGTCCCCAACCGCTTCGGCAACCTCCTCCAACCGCCTGTCCCACCGCTCCTGGGGCCGCCTCCGAGGTCCCTTCCCTTCAAATGCATCCCTGGCCCCCAGCGGCGCATGTCCCTGGCCCGGCTCGCGCGCCTCCGCCTCCAGGACACCCTCCACTACCTCGTCAAGAAGTCCCTGCGGGAGTACGTCCAGTTCATCGAGCACGTGTGCGAGTTCACCGTCCGCATCCGCAACATGACGGACGTGGACGTGGCGTACCCGGGCTCCGACCAGCCCAACTGCATCGACAAGAACCCGCTGTTCAGCGTCGAGCTGGTGGAGTCGCACGGCGAGTTCTCGTACAGCACCCCCATCCCCAAGTTCGAGCAGGCCATCCTGCAGCTGTACGACCGCGCCATCCTCTCCACCCACGACATCCCGCAGCTGGAGAAGTACGTGATGGAGCAGTACTTCTGGCGCTCCGAGTCCAAGGGCCCCTTCCTCGACTCGGTGCCGCTGGACGACGTGGAGGTGTGTGGCAGGGGAGCGCTTTGGCAAAAGCGGAACGAAGGGATACAGGCAGCCCCCGGAAGGATGTGTCGGAACGGCTGACGACCATACCCCCCCCCCCCCCGCCAGTGCAACGCCGTTGTCAGAGCAACAGAAGGACCGCAGCTCGTGTCCGTAACCGCAGCCGTCTGTATAACGCCCGTCATTAGCCTACCCCTAGCCAGGGATGCGTTGGAAGGGGGGGAGGGTAACCCCCCCACCCCCGACTGCGCCCACCCTATGCCCGGCTGCTGTCTCCCTAACGGCAGGTGCCAGCCTCAATGGCATTTGTAACCGACAGTAACCGCCCACAGCCGCTTCGTGTTGTTTCCGCAACTTTTCAAATTTTGGAACGATGGAACGATGGTCACTGCTGATGTCTTCTCAGGGGCGCCCGCACAACGCCCTTGTCAGAGCAACGGTAGGTGTTGTTTCCATTTGCTCTCGCAAGGGGGTGTTACCCTCCCCCCCCCCTTTCCAATGCAGTCCTGCCCTCCGGGAATCGTTGTCCTGCGCTTGGCCATCGGTCCAGGTGATTGCCAACCGGGAGCGCGTGCGGCAGGCGATGCAGCGGTCTCTCGTCCCCTTGACGGAGTACCTGTCCACGTACGATGACCTCAAGGACCTGGTGACGCTGAACAAGCACACGTATACCGCCGAGTACGAGGCGGCAGACAACACCAACGAGGACATGAAGACCGAGATCAATCGCCATCTGCGGAGGAAGAAGCAGGTGCGCCCCCCAAATCAGCGACAGACATACTACTAGTGTCCGGCAGGGCAACTGGTTCTCAGTAGGAATCGGCCCCGTATCAACGGCCACTCAGTAATATCCGCCCATTGCACCACCGGAACTCAGTAGGAACGCGCCGCGTCCAGCGTGTGGCTCGGTAGGACCCTGCTCCATCGGATCATGTCTGAGCGGGCAGACGCTGGTGGCAAGTCTGGTCAGCGAAGTTAGGGATCAACGAGTCGGCAAACGCGTTGGTGAGGGGGGAGACCATTCTTCGTGAGAGGCTGGTGTATGCACATGCAACAATGCACAACGCCAGATGCCGATTGATGAACATGCCACAACACACAGTCAAAAAGCACCAATTTATTTTGCCAATCCTGCGGGTAATATCGCTGTTGATCATGGTAAACAAATTCGCAATGGTGGTGTCTGGGGCGAGGTACAAACTATCGGCGGTCATCACAACCTTGAGAGCTCCCTAGGCCAAACTGCCTTCGCGCTTGGGCACTTGGACATGGTTGGGGATTGAGAAGACACACACAGAGGGAGTGAGGGTGGGCACATCGAAGTTGGGGCCACGGAAGTGTCTGCTATGCAATGAGACCTCGGATTTGTTTGCTCTGTCGTACTGCAACGCACAGAGGGTGTGAGGGCGGGCACATCAAAGATGCAGGCCTGATTTTGTTGTCGGTTGTTGCCGGTGACGCATCACGAGACGTTGTCAAGTGTTCAATATTTCCGAGCAGATTCCTTTCCCCAGAAGGTGTCCTGATGGTTGGTCGCACTCTGCGTGTTGGTGGTAGACACAAGGGCTGACGGTTTTTTGAGGCGGGGGTTCGCGCGTTGAGGCTGGAGCGCAGCAGAGTCCAGTCAGTCCTTCCGTGAGCATCTGCCCTGCATGGGCGACAGGCATGACCCGTGCATAGCCCAGGCCCGTAGGCGGCAAAGAGCGCAGTTCTACCCCAAAACCCGCCAATCTTCGGGATCCAAGCCACACCAATCCCCCAACGTACAACTGCCGTGGCGCACACGGGGCAAGACACGCCCTCTTTGTGTTCAGGCTGCTGCTTAAGGAGACCCTGAAGGAGAGGTGGGGGGTGGGTCAGAGGCCAAAAAGAAGTTTGTGTCCCTAAAATCGGCCTCAAATTTCCGGCCCCTTCGATAAATTTCATTTTTCCCGGAGAAAAATTTTTCTGATGTGGGCGCCGCTGACACGCGAACGGCACACCCCGCCACATCCAGCACAGCCCCAACACACCAACTACTGGGCTCCGCGAACGCGGAAACGACACCAGCAGGAGCACCGGCCGCAGCGGCCGACAGAACGCAGCGACCCGACGCAACATGCGAAGGGACGAACGGGTGACTGTCCAGGCCCCTGTAAAGAAACAACAACCCGACGGCATGTCACACAGGGGGGGGGGGGGTTCGGTCGGCCGGGGCTGGCCACGGCCCGAAACAACCCCCCCTACTCTCGGGGGTCCCTAAGCAATCGCCTGTTGGTGTCCTCTGCATCGCCTTGCACGCGGGGCCCCCTGGCCGGCCGCTCCGTTCCTCCACAGGTCCTGCAGCAGATCCCGTACCACGTGCAGGTCGGCAACTACTCCGTGGATGCCCACAACTTCCGCCACACCATGGCCAACAAGTGCCAGGAGTTGGCGAAGCTGATCATGGACCTGATCAACAAGTTGGGCCGCGTGCGCTCCAATAAGGCATGTTGAGCCGCCGGCACCCGCGGGTAGCCATGGGGCATCGCATTGCAACCGCCGGCTCGGGAACTGCTCATGTACTGGGGGGATTTAGAACAAGGAAGATTGGCACTAGTGTGCCAAATTATGCCGCGGTGTTTTAAGGTCCAGAGCAGTCCTGGAGATAGAGTGTTTCCCAAAACTTGTAGTTATTGTATCCGACTGTATCCCAGGCTTTAGAAGTGTGTGTCCAATGTGTATCCCAACTTTCAAGTGTGTGTATCACATGTGTATCCCAACTTTTTCTTCATTTATAGTCCTACGCGCTCAGTTCCCCCGTCCTTCGTTCCCTTGCGGCTCTTCCCCAGACACGATGAAGCAATTATCTTTGAAGCCGCATCTCACAGCTCCCTCTGCAAAGGATGATGACTTCTCTTCTAGCTCAGGCTCCCCAGCCCCATTTTTCATGGTTTGCATGTATCACATGTGTATCCCAGGGTTCTAGAGTGTGTATCCCGTGTGTATCCCAAAAACAAAAAGTGTGTATCCCGTGCTAGTGTGGATACACTCTATCTCCAGGTCTGGTCCAGAGCCGCTTTTCTAGGTCGCATGGTTAGCGCTCTTGCAGCAGTCGCAGCCGCAGTAGCCCCAGGATCAGCAGCAGCAGCAGCAGCAACAGCCGCGGCGGTGGCGGCAGCTGTGGGAGGGGAACATCAGGAACAGCCGACATTTGGCACGACAAAATTCCCCAAAGTATGCCCCGGTATTTGAATGTCCGAAGCCATTTTTGTAGGTGTCATTTTGAGCTCTCGTGGCGTGCACAGTCCCAACGGCCTCCAGGAAAGAACAGCAACCAACCAAAGGCCCATAAGAAATAGCAACCACCATTCACAGTCAATGCCTGTTCTTGTGCCACAATCCGCTGGTTTGAACCAAATTGTGAAGTGATATTTCAAGAATTGGTGCCAAATGTTCTCTGCACCAAATTTCGCCATTCCAATTTTCGCACATTCCTAATTCCCCCTCCCCCCTCCCCCGCTAGTAGCATCAGTAGCATTGGAAGTATCAAGAGTAACAGGGATGCCCCCCCCCCCCCCCCCCTTTGGGGCCGACAGCGTGTTCCACCCCAACCGCTTCTGTCCGCCCCGTAACCGCCAGATCTTGCCTTTGACCTTGCGCTCCAACCGCCGGTAACCGCCTTGGCAGCCACTTTTGAGTCCTCCCTCCAGCCTCACGTCCCCTCAAGAGCACCCCTGCCCTCTCGCGACTGCACCCTCCAGATCCGAGAGGAGTTCGTGCGCATCGCGGGGCGCTGCCAGAAGAAGCCGACCACCGTCGAGGTGCTGTACCAGAACAAGGACTACATCCGGACGGTCCCCGACGCCGTGGCCGAGCTGAAGCTCGCCATCAGCGACATGCTGACGTACTACAACATCCTGGAGACGTTCCAGTACGGCCTGAGCGATGACGACTTCAAGGCCAAGTGGGAGGCCCTGGGCTGGCCCAAGAGGCTGGCGGTCGCCCCCTTCCCCCCGCGGCCCTGTGTTACGGTCCCCCACATCAAATGTCTTTGTGGTCTTGCTATGGTCCTAAGACCAGTGGCTCATGTCAACGGGCGTCAAACGTATCCCCTCGTCGGTTGACTCACAAGCACCAAGCCATACCGCTTTGTGGGACAGCATTCCCAAAGGGCGAGAGGTAGCACAATGGGCCTCATTCTGAGATAATTCTGTTGATGGATTGTTTTTTCTCTGGCTGGCAAGGGGGCGCCACCAGGTGTACGTCCACAGTCTGTAACAGGCCCGGCCGAGCGTTGTCCGCATCCACCGCATGCCTTGGGACGGCCTGTCGATCGATGACAGACGAAACGCAGAGCCCGCAGGACTGACAAATTAAGAAATTGGGCTGAATGTACGGCGATTTTGTACGGTATTTGTTGTTCATGGCGATAGTGGCTTTCGGTATTTGCCGGGACTGGAGGGGGGCTGGTCCTGGGTTCGGGCATTGTCAGTAACGGTCAATGCGCGATGTCTCACTGGCAGCACCGCGCGGGTTTTGCGCAGCCGTGTGTCCCCGGGGCGGACCTTCCTCCGCATCCGATGCACCTGCGTGTCAGGGGGTGATCGAGGCCGTCAGCAACACTCTGGAGTTGGAGAATGAGCGATTCCGGGAGATCATGACCGCAGAGCAGGAGCAGTTCCAGAAGGACGTCGACAAGCTGCAGCGCACCGTGGCCACCTTCAGTAAGCACACGGACCTGAATCAGGTTTGATGGAGCAGCTGCTGTTGGGAGGGCCCAGACGCCCGTTGGCATGGCTCCAACGGCCAGGGAAGTATTAGAATGGCCGCACACCACAGGAGGATGGGGGGTCACCCCCCCCCCTTTTAGTGATGTATTAGAATGGCCGCACACCGTAGGAGAAGGCCCCCCCCCCGACCCCCTTCCCCCCCCTAGACCCCCCTCCTCCCCTTCCAATGTTTGAGGCTGACAGCCAAAATTTGGCTTCGGTGCCTTCAGCGCCAAGAGGATTCAAACTTCAAGATTTTGGGCCCGCCTTCGGCAGGGACCATAGGGGGACCCTCCTCGGAGGGGGGTCCCAGCCAACCTCCCCCTCCCCCTTCAGACCCCCCCTCCCCCCCCTCCCCCCCCTTCGAATACATCCCCGCCCTGCGCCACCCCCCGGCCCCTCCGGCCGAGAGGCACGAGCACATATGGAACTGAGAACAGGGGCCGTGAGGCAGGCGCGGCTGGAGCTTAGTGGCGGGTCCACACCTGACGTTTTGAGGCCCGGACCCCCCCCCCCCCCCCGGAGTAGTCAAACAGGACAAGTCATCCGGGGCTCCGTTGACACTACCAAAACACGTTCGGACCCACAGAGGGTCAGAACGGGCAGTGGCGAGAAGCCAATAGGCGCCGCCAAAGGCACACAAACCAGCACCATGGCCTCGTGCCAACCCCCCCCCCCCCCCCTGTGCCCCTCGCTGCTGCACGCGGCGGGGGGGGGGATGCATGCGCCAACCCGTCCCATGGGCGGGCCACTTTCAATGCGGCGGCGGGGGGGGGGGGGGCTCTTCGGCCCTTGACAAGAGTGACAAGGGCGAGCACAGCAGACAAGGAGGAGGGGCACAGCAAGGCAGGAGAGGCAACCAGAACAGCGGGAACAGGGAACCAGAATGGAGCGGATGGTGGAGCGTGCGCATGGGAGGCAGTGACAACAAAGGGGATGGCCTGGCCAGTCAGCCCTGTCGCTACCGGGTGCCAGGGCAACCCCTGCTCAACCGGCATCAGGTGGGGGGTGTCTCCCGCAGCCCAGATGGGCTGTTGGCGCAACAGGAGCGGGAGCCCATCAGGGCAGACCAGCCGTGAGGGGGAAAAGGACATATGGTGGACGGCCGGGACAGCGCGTGGAGGAACAGGGCACCTGGGCCTCACGCACACAGAAACACAGCGAGGCAGGCTGCGGACGGCTTGTGGATAGAGGTGTGTGGACAGCAAAAACAGTCAAACGACCCCGGCAACAACCAGCACATCCTCAATACGCCAATTATTGGGCGCCGCTGACGCGCAAACGGCACACCATGCCACATTCAGCACAGTCCCAACACACCAACCACTGGGCTCCGCGAACGCGGAAACGACACCAGCAAGAGCACCGGCCTCAGCGGCCGACAGAAAGCAGCCACCCAACGCAACATGTGAAGGGAAGAACAGGTGACCGTCCAGGGACCCGTAAAGGAACAACAGCCAGACGGAATGTCACACAGGGGGGCTCTTCGGCCCTTGACAAGCTTTTTTGTGGCCCTGTGTGTGCTGCCTGTTGTGCTGACAGGGTCACCACCACCACCACCACCACCACCACCACCACCACCACCACCACCACCACCATTCGTATGACAGACCACACGTCACCATGTGGAGGGGGAAGGGGGGGGGGGGTATCACACACCCACATCAGATAAAAGTACTTGAAAAAACAAAGCGACAATCCACTCCCAAACCTCCGGGAAATGGAAATTGGTGTTTGTAGAATGAACACTGGTGTGGATCAGGGCCGTCCTGAAGAACCCCAGTGTTAAGGACAGCCCCCAAGGACCACCAACCGCCAACCGCCGTCCACCAGGCACCCATTAGGCACCCACCAGGCACCCATCAGGCACCCATTAGGCACCCATTCGGCGCCCATCAGGCACCCATCAGGCACCCATTAGGCACCCATTCGGCGCCCATTAGGCACCCATTCGGCGCCCATTAGGCGCCCATTAGGCACCCATTCGGCACCCATTCGGCGCCCATTAGGCACCCATTCGGCGCCCATTCGGCGCCCATCAGGCACCCATTAGGCACCCATTCGGCGCCCATTCGGCGCCCATCAGGCGCCCATCAGGCACCCATTCGGCGCCCATTAGGCACCCATTAGGCACCCATTCGGCGCCCATTAGGCACCCATTAGGCACCCATTCGGCGCCCATTCGGCGCCCATCAGGCACCCATTAGGCACCCATACGGCGCCCATTCGGCGCCCATCAGGCACCCATTAGGCACCCATTCGGCGCCCATCAGGCACCCATCAGGCACCCATTCGGCGCCCATTAGGCACCCATTAGGCACCCATTTGGCGCCCATTCGGCGCCCATCAGGCACCCATTAGGCACCCATTCGGCGCCCATTCGGCGCCCATCAGGCACCCATTAGGCACCCAATAGGCGCCCATCAGGCACCCTTTTTTATATATTATTATTAGGCCCTGGGTGCCTAATGGGCGGCTGATGGGCACGCGAAAAGGTTTTTGTTCGGAGGTCCTGTAGGCGCACCAGGCACCCATTAGGCACCCATCAGCTGGTCACGTCTGATCTGCCGGACGCTAGTGGCAAGCCTGGCCCGCAACGTGTGCATACCACCATCGCCAACACACCCACTGCCACCCACTGCCACCACCCCCTCTGCCCCGACACACCGCCTTCAACCCACCGCCCCCCTGGTCTACCCTGCCTGTGGTGGTGCAGGTGGCGGAGATTGCGGCGCAGGTGAAAACGCTGCAGAAGACGAGCAAAGACCTGCAGGACAAGGCCACGGACTTCAACAAGAAGCAGCAGTTGTTCGGGGATGAGGTCAAGAACTACAAACAGGTCCGGGGCCCGGCAGCCGGTCCTCCGGCTCCGTTGGGGGCGTGCCGTGGGGTGTCCTGGTGCGCGCGGGGGCCGGTCGACGGGTGGTGCGGCACGTGTGCGCGCTCCGGTGCCTCCAGCCCTTCGCCGGCTGGTAGAGCCCGCACAGGGGGGGGGGAGGGGGGCTTCGGGGGGGGGGGGGGGCTTCGGGGGTCGCAGTTTCCTGTGGTCTGTGAACCCGATGATCAGTCGGCGAAACGGGTCCGATGGTTGCCGCTTGGCGGCGGTCTTTGACGTTCCGCTGCGCTCCACTGGTCTGCGTGTTGGCGGCCTGTCCACTGGCATCTCCATGTCTCTCTTTTGTGACAGAACGGTACCGATGGTCTTGTAGGCCACTGCCGAGCGCAGATTCCTTTCTGCGCTTTTGTGCGGCCGCGTCTTGTGCCCACGGGCAACGCCTCAGCATTCCTGCGGGGGTTCGGGGCCCAGTCGTCCGCAGTGTCTGCATTGCCACGCATTTCCCCTGCATTCCCTCGCAATGAGACAACGTGGTGAGTGTGCTGAGGGGGCTGCCTCTGGAAGGTACCGGACTGCCAGAGCCCATCCTCCAATGCGGTCCATCATGGGCGGCGTCCAAGCCTTTTTTGTGATACGGGGGCATGAGGCAACGTATACTGGGCTCGCATACGCCCCCGTGTCACAGGCGCATGGTCATCACCACTCACTTCAATGTTTTGCCTTGCTGCACTGCAGTGCAGCCTGTGCTCGTGCATTGCCGGTGGCCGGGCACAGGCCCGGCAGAAGCACTGGCACTAACGCCAGCACACTGACCTGTGCCAATGCCAGCGCCATTGCCGGTGCCGGTGCCGGTGCCTCTGTCTACACTCGTTGGACGATGCGGGAGAATGCCACGGAAAATGCGGGGGGGAATGTTCTTTTTTTTTTTCCGGCATATTTTGATAACCTCCCGAGTCCCCGGCCGCGCTGCCGTATGGTCTTGCGGGACTACGGCCGTGTCTCGGCCTTGTCTCAACACGGGCTTCGGTCTGAGGGTCATCTTACTTGGGCTTGGCTGCTTGCTGGACACTGAACTGCAGATTGCCGCGCGTTGCACTGGAGGCAGCTGGAGTCTGCTGCAGATTGCACAGGAGGTTGCTGGTGGTTGGACTAGAAGTTGCTGGAGGTTGGGGTGGCGCTGGCACGTCCCCTTCCCCCTCCCCTTGCCCCTCCCCTTGCCCCTCCCCTTGCCCGTCCCCTTGCCCGTCCCCTTGCCCGTCCCCTTGCCCCTCCCCTTGCCCGTCCCCTTGCCCGTCCCCTTGCCCATCCCCTTGCCCATCCCCTTGCCCGTCCCCTTGCCCGTCCCCTTGCCCGTCCCCTTGCCCATCCCCTTGCCCGTCCCCTTGCCCGTCCCCTTGCCCGTCCCCTTGCCCGTCCCCTTGCCCGCCCCGTTACTACTCACATAAACGCTCGACCCCCTTGAAGCACACGCATTCTGCACGATTCAGTGGCCTCGCATCTCATGGGGCTCCTTCTTGTGTTGCTGGTGCCCACCGCCGCAGCCCCTCTGTGGGACTGGCACTGCCCCGAGCCCAGCGAGACCAACAGTCCTTCTCTGTGCCGCAGGTGTATGATATGAGCCGCGAGCTGCAGCCGTACGCAAACCTCTGGATCACGAGCCACGAGTGGCTGACGCATCACTCGACGTGGCACCAGGACCCCTTCGACAAACTGGACGCAGAAGAGATCGAGCGGATCACTGCGCAGACCCATAAAGTCATGGTGTCCCTGTCGAAAGTCTTTAAGGAGAAGCCCATGATGATGAAGATCGTGGAGGAGATCCGGTTCAGTGCCCTTTGACCCCACATGCCCAGGGGAAGGGCGCGCCCACTGCACTGCACTGCACTGCACTGCACTGCACTGCACTGCACTGCACTGCACTGCACTGTACTACGTTGGCTATACGGCAGCCGCATTATTCTTATGGTTGTTTGTGTTTTGCGTCTCTCATCATACTGACCGTTCGACTGGGGCAATCTGACAGCGGGATTCCGCCGAAGGCTCTGCACTGCACTGTACTGTACTGCCCTGCACTGCCCTGCCCTGCCCTGCACTGTACTGCACTGCACTGTATTGCGCTGCACTGCACTGCAGACCACCTCCCCCGTCCGCTCCACTCCACTGCATGGCACTGCGCCACACTGCACTGCATTCCACACCACTCCCACACACTCCTCTATTCCACTCCCCTCCACTCCACCACATTGCACTTCACTGCCCTCCATTACACCCCATGCACTCCAGCGGACTGCACTGCACTCCACTCCGCTGCACGACACCCCACACCATCCCGATGCATTGTGCGCCACCCCGTTCCATTTCACCCTTCCCCTCCATTTCGATCCACTCCACTCCACACCACACCAACCCCCCCCCCCCCCCCCCACCACCCCCTCCCCTCCACTCCCCTCCACTCCCCTCCCCTCCACTCTACAGCCCTGCTCACTGCCCGTGATGAAGAAATGAGTTTTGAGGGTAACACTGGGTTGGCAGTACTGCAAGTCACATTTGCATCCACTCAGCTGCCGCCGCCATTAGGCCTCACATGCAACCCTGGGCTGCTAGGTCCAGAGGGTGATGTGGGTGAGGCAACACGGGGTCAGGGGTGTGCAATGGGGGGCGGGGGGGGGCGCCTCGTTCCTTTTCTGTCTTCTGTTGCACGCGCTTGTCTGCACCACAGTGCCATACTACACACTCCTTCGGGGGATGGGGGGGGGGGGTGCACATCCACATGTCACCACAACCCGCCGCCGATGGAGAAACAGAAATGGTGGGGTCAAGACAGCGGCGTGGCGGACCATCAGGAGAAGATCGACGCTGCATCATCATGCGGTGAAGAATAAACGGGTGACTGTCCAGGGCCCCGTAAAGAAACCACCGATGGACTACATGTCACACAGGGGGTGCGCATCCGGCGCTTACGCGCGCGCCATTTCCTGATGATCGCTGTCAAGCCTTTTTGCGGGTTGCGATCTTCAGTAGTTTGGTTTGGTTTAGGGGCGGTGGGATGTTTTATTTTTATCGTAATGGGGGGGGGGGCGTAGAGCCTGCTAAAAGTGTGTGTGGGGGGGGGGGGGGGGGGGGCAACACAGACACACAGAACGCGGGAGCCCACCTGATGCCGGTTGAGCAGGGGTTGCCCTGGCACCCGGTAGCGACGGGGCTGACTGGCCAAGCCATCCCCTTTGTTGTCGCTGCCTCCCATGCGCACGCTCTCCCATCCGCTCCATTCTGGTTCCCTGTTCCTGCTGTTCTGGTTGCCTCTCCTGCCTTGCTGTGCCCCTCCTCCTTGTCTGCTGTGCTCGCCCTTGTCCCTCTTGGTGTGGTTTCCGCAGGAAGAGCCTCGACGACTTCCGCCCCCTGGTCCCCATCGTGAGTGCGCTGCGGAATCCGGGCATGAAGGACCGGCACTGGGACAAGCTCGAGGAGGATTTGGGCCGCGAGATGAAGCCCAAGGAGTCGCTGACGAGCCTCGCCGGCGTCTACGCGCTGGTCCCGGACAAGGACTTGATTGTGCAGTCCTGCGAGATCGCCGCCAAAGAGTGGGAGATCGAGAGCAAGTTGAACGACCTCCGGGTGCAGTGGGAGGTGCGCGGGCACTGACGGGGGGCCATTTTGTCCGGGGCCCTCAATTGAAGAGCCTTCTGCGTACCGTCCCTCATCCGCCGGCACGTGCCAGACATGCGTTTTGTGCGCGATTTGCTCTTCTGTGAGACGTGACGTTTCTGATCCTGGGCGCTCAGACTGCCCTTCCGCCCTCATACATGTACGGCATGAAGCCCCCCCCCCCCCCCCGCACCCTGGAGGTGCAGGGGAGGGGGGATGCGGCGGTGTGTGTGGGTGGTGGACGACCTGAACGCGGAGGGGGGTGCGCAGCAAAGACCGAGAGACGACAACCAGCACAACCCCCAGTACGCCATTTAACGCGAAAACGACACCAGCAGGAACACAGGCCGCAGCGGCCGACAGAACGCAGCGACCCGACGCAGCACGCGGAGGGAAGAGTCCGGGGCCCCGTAAAGAAACAGCAACCCGACGGAATGTCACACAGGGGGCGGCTTCTTGCCGACCATCTTCGCCCCGGTGGCAACCCCCAGCCTCCCCATGAGAGATGTACTTATTGGTGGTTGGGTTTACTCGAGTTCCGGAACTTGACTTGGGATATGCACAGTGCAGTCTGATGATCGCTGTCAAGCCTTTTTGCGGGTTGCGATCTTCAGCAGTTTGGTTTGGTTTAGGGGCGGTGGGATGTTTTATTTTTATCGTAATGGGGGGGGGGGCATAGAGCCCGCTAAAAGTGTGTGTGTGGGGGGGGGGGGGCAACACAGACACACAGAACGCCAGACCAGGAGGGACAAGGGCGAGCACAGCAGACAAGGAGGAGGGGCACAGCGAGGCAGGAGAGGCAACCAGAACAGCGGGAACAGGGAACCAGAATGGAGCGGATGGTGGAGCGTGCGCATGGGAGGCAGTGACAACAAAGGGGATGGCTTGGCCAGTCAGCCCCGTCGCTACCGGGTGCCAGGGCAACCCCTGCTCAACCGGCATCACGTGGGGGGTGTCTCCCGCAGCCCAGATGGGCTGTTTGCGCAACAGGAGCGGGAGCCCATCAGGGGCAGACCAGCCGTGAGGGGGAAAAGGACATATGGTGGACGGCCGGGACAGCACGTGGAGGAACAGGGCATCTGGGCCTCACGCACACAGAAACACAGCGAGGCAGGCTATGGACGGCCTGTGGACAGAGGCGCGTGGACGGCCTGTGGACAGAGGCGCGTGGACAGCAAAAACAGTCGAACGACCCCGGCAACAACCAGCACATCCTCAATATGCCAATTATTGGGCGCCGCTGACGCACAAACGGCACATCCCGCCACATTCAGCACAGCCCCAACACACCAACCACTGGGCTCCGCGAACGCGGAAACGACACCAGCAGGAGCACCGGCCGCAGCGGCCGACAGAAAAGCAGCGACCTGACGCAACATGCGAAGGGAAGAACGGGTGACCGTCCAGGGCCCCGTAAAGGAGCAACAACCAGACGGAATGTCACATCGGGGGGGGGGTTTCTGGGGGTCTAAAGGCCCGAAAGGCGCCTATGGTACCACTGACTTGTGGTGACGTGTGCTTGCCTCCTTTGACCAGCACACCACACGTCTCCGTACGGGGGGGGGGGGGGGCGGGTCCAGGCCAGCGGCTTCGTGGGCCGGGACATTGGTTACCATAAATTCCGGCGGCGACTCCGACAGACGAGGGCAGACGGACGGTGGTAGCCGGCAATACCTGACCTGAGCAGGGAAGGGGGGCAGTTGGACAGGCGCGGCCGGGGGGCGGGGCAGTGGGTGGTGTGGTGCAGCGACAGGCCCCCGGACCCCTCCGCTGGTGGCTGCGCCGCAGGCCGTGACGATGCACATCGAAGAGTACAAGCTCACCAAGACGTACGTCCTCAAAGGCTCGGAGGAGATCCAGGCGCTGCTGGACGAGCACCTCAACATCATCCAGCAGCTGTCGTTTTCGCCGCTGAAGGCATACTTCACGGAAGAGATTGACAGGTGAGCAGGGCACCGCGGGGGTGGGAGGGGGTCTGCAGTGCACTGTAATGCAGTGCCGCACTCTGGTTTGCAATGGTTCGCAGTTCTCTCTCGTCTCCCCCACATCTCCGTGCCCTTGTGTGTTTGTTGTGGTGTGTGGTCTTCTGTGTTGTGTGACTTATTGTTCATACGTTCTCAACCCCAGTTCTGCTGCGATGATGTTTGCGTGGTTTAGTTGGGCCATGAGTCTCACTGAGTCGTCCACTGTGAAGTGTATCCGTACTGACCGTATTGTTCATCACGCGTCGCTCGATAAACTGGATCGTGATGCCTCGGAGGTGACTGCCCGCGCTGTGCCGTCAGGTGGGAGTACCACTTGAACCTGATGCTGGAAATCCTGGAGCAGTGGCTGGAGGTGCAGCGGACATGGATCTATCTGGAGCCCATCTTTGCCTCCGAAGACATTATGCTGCAGCTGCCCTTGCTCTCCAAAAAGTTTCAGAAGGTTGGTGACCTTCACCAGTAGGGGCAGGGGCAGGGGCAGGGGCAGGGGCAGGGGCAGGGACAGGGGCAGGGGCAGGGGCAGGGGCAGGGGCAGGGGCAGGGCAGGGGCAGGGGCAGCACCATTGGCTGCAGCAGCGCAAAGGGATACCGGTTTGCCAGGGTCAGGAGAGGACTGGGGGGACAGGGATGAAGCAAACAAGTCACAAGTGGGCAGGCGGTTTGCGCACCGTCCAATGTGCTCTCCTCTGACTCCAACTCCAACGCCAACTCCAACTCCCTCCCTCCCTCCCTCCCTCCCTCCCTCCCTCCCTCCCTCCCTCCCTGCTTCCCCCCATCCCTCCCTCCCTTCCTGCTTCCCTCCCTCCCTCCCTCCCTCCCGCCACACCCCTGCAGGTCAACGGGACATGGCGGAAGCTGATGGGCATCGCAAACACGAACCGCAATGCGCTCAGCTTCTGCACCAACACCAACAAATTGCTCGACAATCTGCGGGAGGCCAACAAGGCCCTTGACAGCGTACAGAAGGGCCTGCAGGACTATCTCGGGGACAAGCGGCAGGTGTTCGCCCGGTTCTACTTCCTGTCCGACGAGGAGCTGCTGGAGATCTTGTCCCAGTGCAAAGACCCCCACGGAATGCAGGTGCGTCCCTCCACAAGTATCAGGGGGGCCTGGGTTGCCAACGGACGTGGGATCCAGCCCCACACCCACCAAATCTCACCGGCATCATCAAGCTCCAGTTATCTTGTATCAAGTCCTGCCTCTATTGCATCACGTCGCACGCATGGTATATCAAGTTGGACGCATATTGTATCGAGTGCCGCTCGTATCGAGTGCCGCTCGTGCTGTATCAAGTGCCACTCCTCTCCTGTGCACCATAGCACAGTGCGGAGGGACAGGTTCTCCTCCCCTGTCCACCACGGCACAGGACGGAGCGACAGATTCAAGTGCCACTCCTCTTAACCAAGTGCCGCTCCTCTTAACCAAGTGCCACCCATACTCTGTCAAGTGCCCCTCATATCATATATTGATGCCGGGGCAGTCGTGGGCTGCGGGCTGTATGCCCCCACTTTTTGGAGGCACCCCGCCCCCAGAAGTGGGGCGCCTGGGGGTGTCCAGTGCCGTGTCTTTTCTGTGTCCTGCTTTGGTTGCTCGAGGTCATTTGTTGGGCGGCAGTGCGGGAGAGGCTGAGGGGGGGTGGCAGGGGAGAGGGAGTGCAGTTTTGTGGGTGACAGTGGAATGCTCACCACCCTCCGACCGCCGTCGGCGACCCTCCAACCGCCGTCGGTTGCCCTCCAACCGCCGTCGGTTGCCCTCTCACCATCGAGGTGGGTTAGACGGAGCATTCCTACTCCCCGGCAGAGGTGGGCAGGATCCAGCTGAAGCTCTGTGTACTGCCCGCGGCCTGACCTCCTCCCTCCTGGGCATGCCCCCTGCCATCCCCTTGACCCTCCTCAAGGCACACCTGAAGAAGATCTTCGAGTTCATGGACAAGCTTATCTTTGATGAGTCTGAAATGGAGATCGCCGGGTTCAGTTCCGCCGAAGGCGAAGTGATCACCTTCACGCAGAGCATCGAGCCCACGGGGAACGTGGAGCAGTGGCTGGGGGTCATTCAGTCGTCCATGAAGAGCACCGTCCGCCAGCTTTTGGCGGAGGCCGTGCAGAGCTACAGGGTCTGCCCCGGCCCCGGGACGGATGTGTGCTGGTTCCGTCAGGAGTTTTGCTTCACAACTCAGCGTTCTCCCCGGGGGGGGGGGGGGGGGCAGAACGCAGCGATCCGACGCAACATGCGAAGGGAAGAACGGGTGACTGTCCAGGGCCCCGTAAAGAAACAACAACCCGACGGAATGTCACACGGGGGGGCTAACCCCCTCCCCCCCCGGAGTAGTCAAACAGGACTAGTCATCCAGGGGCTCCGTTGACACAACCAAAACACGTTCGGACCCACAGAGGGTCAGAATGTGCAAGGGCGAGAGGCCAATGGGCGCTGCCAAAGGCAAACAATCAGATACCGAGGCCTTGTGCCAAACCCCTCCCTCGGACCCGGATTTCATAGCGGGAAAAAATGAAATTTTCACAAACGAAAACATTGATTTGGCTGTTTTTGGTACACAAACCTTTGGACTTTTGGGTTCCAGGACCCCCCCCCCCCTTTTCAAGGAGAACTCTGGTTCCGTCCCGGAACGAAGCAGCAGGGGATTGGCCGGCAGTCAGGTCATGAGAAGCGATGGCACTGCTCCCTTGGGGCCTCTGGACAGCCCGCACCGCTCCCTCAGGTCATGCGGGCCCCGCCAGTCCCGCCCAGGGCTCCTTTTCACAACTCGGCACAGGGGGTGTGCGGGTGTGGGGGGGGCACGCACCCCACCCACATCCCCCGGGACACCCCCCCACCGCCTTAAGAGATTGGGCCCAATTTTCTTCCGGGCCTTTGGCCCTTCAAAAGTTGTCTCTGGCGCCTTCGCCGCCTTTTAGTTCAGACCAAAATTTTCTTTGGCGCCTCCAAAAGCTCAGCGCCACTCGGGGTAGGGGGGGGCTGGACATCCGCCCCCCCCCCCCCCCCCCCACCGCCGCCTTTAAACGGAGCCCTGATCCCGACCCTCATACTGGACTGAGCGACAGAAGGCCTGATTTGTACCCGCTGCACCAGCCCCATGTGGAGGTGCGGCTGTGGGGGAGAAGCATGTACCTGGTAGACAAAGCAGCCATCCCGAATGGGACCCGGCCTTTACCCCTCCATATGGCCGCCACGCGCTGGGATTTGTATCCAGCAGTTCTGCCTTCTGTTCCCAGTCAGAGGCAGACAGAGTCCAGCCCAGGCCATGTGTAAATGCCCTCGTCGCGCTGATTCCAAAAATGCCATTTTCACTTTTTCCCGAATTTCGGGCTGACGCATGCCAAGACCTGGGCCCAATGTAAGTGGGGATCACTGATGCGGAGCGGGGGTGCTGCTATTGGTGCGTGCTTCGTCAGGGAGACAGTGGCTGGGCATAGACTGGGCGCCCTGGAGGCGGCGGGAGGGGTACCTCCCCCCTTCCAATGCATCCCCCCCACCCCCCCCCATGAACATGTGGGGGGGTCTGAGATGACCCCAGGCCCCCAAACCAGGGCTTTGTGTGAGACCTGCCTTTATGTACTGGTGTCATGTGTGTCTTTCGCCTTGGGACGCTGTACCTTAGATGCACGGGTACAGTTCTATGGTCCCCGTGATGCCCCCAACAGCCTGATGCATGCCAACGCACGCTGTCATCACCACATGACCTCCCGTGGGCTTTTGCTGTTCCACCGGGTGCTTTTTGACTCTTAGTCAGCCAACATGTCCGACTGGCAGACACGCAGTCGTGGATGGACCCTCTGGCAGGGCGGAGGCACGTGGCACATTGTTTTTGGCATCCGGCACCCTCTGGCAGGGAGGGGGAGGGGCTACCCACGGGTCATCTTTGTGTTGTGCTGTTTTGTGACACAAAGGTACCCATGTTCTTGTAGGCCACTGACAAGCCAATCTTGTTCCTCGGCATGGCATCAAATAGCATTGAATTGCATTGAATAGCATTGAGTAGGTTTGAGTAGCATTGAATAGCATTGAGTAGGATTGTGTAGCATTACCCTACTCAATGCTACTCAATGCTACTCGCTTATAAAGCTGGCTCTAAAGCTAGCTCTAAAGCTGGCCCCAAAGCTGGCTGTACAGCCTATTCGATGCAATTCAATGCTATTTGATCGCTACTCAATGCCGCTCATTGTAGCATTGAGTAGGATTGAGTAGCATTGAATAGCATTGAGTAGGATTGAGTAGCATTGAATAGCATTGAGTAGGATTGAGTAGCATTGAATAGCATTGAGTAGGATTGAGTAGCATTGAATAGCATTGAGTAGGATTGAGTAGCATTGAATAGCATTGAGTAGGATTGAGTAGGATTGCATAGCATTGCGTAGCATTGAATAGCATTGAGTAGGATTGAGTAGCATTGAATAGCATTGAGTAGGATTGAGTAGCATTGAATAGCATTGAGTAGGATTGAGTAGCATTGAATAGCATTGAGTAGGATTGAGTAGCATTGCGTAGCATTGAGTAGGATTGAGTAGCATTGAATAGCATTGAGTAGGATTGAGTAGCATTGAATAGCATTGAGTAGGATTGAGTAGCATTGAATAGCATTGAGTAGGATTGAGTAGCATTGAATAGCATTGAGTAGGATTGAGTAGCATTGGGTAGAATTCAGTAGCATTGAATAGCATTGAGTAGGATTGAGTAGCATTGAATAGCATTGAGTAGGATTGAATAGCATTGCGTAGCATTGAGTAGGATTGAGTAGCATTGAGTAGCATTGAATAGCATTGAGTAGGATTGAATAGCATTGAGTAGGATTGAGTAGCATTGAATAGCATTGAGTAGGATTGAGTAGCATTGCGTAGCATTGAGTAGGATTGAGTAGCATTGAATAGCATTGAGTAGGATTGAGTAGCATTGAATAGCATTGAGTAGGATTGAGTAGCATTGAATAGCATTGAGTAGGATTGAGTAGCATTGAATAGCATTGAGTAGGATTGAGTAGCATTGAACAGCATTGGGTAGGATTGAGTAGCATTGAATAGCATTGAGTAGGATTGAGTAGCATTGCGTAGCATTGAGTAGGATTGAGTAGCATTGAATAGCATTGAGTAGGATTGAGTAGCATTGAATAGCATTGAGTAGGATTGAGTAGCATTGAATAGCATTGAGTAGGATTGAGTAGCATTGAATAGCATTGAGTAGGATTGAGTAGCATTGAATAGCATTGAGTAGGATTGAGTAGCATTGAATAGCATTGAGTAGGATTGAGTAGCATTGCGTAGCATTGAGTAGGATTGAGTAGCATTGAATAGCATTGAGTAGGATTGAGTAGCATTGAATAGCATTGGGTAGGATTGAGTAGCATTGAATAGCATTGAGTAGGATTGAGTAGCATTGCGTAGCATTGAATAGCATTGAGTAGCATTGAATAGCATTGAGTAGGATTGAGTAGCATTAAATAGCATTGAGTAGAATTCAGTAGCATTGAATAGCATTGAGTAGGATTGAGTAGCATTGCATAGCATTGCGTAGCACTCCGTAGCATTTAGTAGAATTCAGTAGCATTGAATAGCATTGAGTAGCATTGCGTTGCTTTGTGCTGATCGCCTCTTGCGCACGTGTGCAACAGCCTGGGCCTCCACCGGGGGGACGGGGGGGGGGGGCAGGGAGCCCACCCCTGGCGGCCTGGCGGGGAGGCCCGCAGTCCTGCGAACAATGAGCTCGATCCGGATCCAGAGTCCCGCTCCCCCCACACCCCCTCCACGCCCCCGCTCCCGCAGGAGATGGACCGGCCCAAGTGGGTGCTGGAGTGGCCCGGGCAGGTCGTGTTGGCCGTGGGCCAGATCTTCTGGACCGCCGAGTGCGAGGAGGCGCTGGTGGCGTCCGGGGCCGCGGGGCTGGGGCGGTACGTGGAGGTGCTGCACGACCAACTGATGCAGATTGTCGTGCTGGTGCAGGGGGACCTGGCCTCGCACCAGCGCATCAACCTTGGGGCCCTCATCACCATCGAGCTGCACGCCCGGGACGTCGTGGACCGCATGCACGTCGAGGGCGTGGGCAGCTGCACGGACTTCCAGTGGATGTCCCAGCTGCGGTACTACTGGGAGGACGAGAACTGCCTGATCAAGCAGGTCGGAGGGCAGGGATGTGTTGGAACGGCCGTACACCGCAGGAGGAGGACCCCTGGACCCCCCCCCCCCCGGAACCCCTCCTCCCCTTGCAATGTTTGAGGCTGACAGCCAAATTTTCGTCTTCGGCGCCTTCGGTGCCCAGAGGTGCCAAGAGGACTCAAGATTTTTCGGCCCGCCTTCGGCGGGGACCATAGGGGGACCCAAGGAGGAAGGGGGTCCCAGCCAAACCCCCCTCGCCCCCCCCCCCCCCTTGAAATACATCCCTGTGTGAGGGGCTGCAGCGGGTCTAATGGGGGCGATGGCCACAGGGCCTCCCCACATTGTTTTTTGTCATTTTTGGGAAGGACAGGCCTCTAGAACAGCCGAAGGCCCACCGCAGTTGCATAGTACGTCATGGGCCGCGTCAAGAGCAAAGGGCATCGAGGGCAACGTCAGGGTTTCAGACGCGGGGTGTGGGGGGGGCGGTTGAATGCCGAGCCACACCAAAAAGAAGGCAACCGAACCCGTTCCCTCCGTCCAGTGGGTCCGGACGTGGCCAGAGCCTCATGCGGACACTGCAACCCCCGACCATGTCGAGGCCCTCCCCCGCACCACAGATCGCCCTGATGCATCCCCTGTACCACGGATTACCCTCACTGCACCACAGATGCCCCTCGTTCCTCCCCTGCACCCCCCACACCCAGGGCTTTGCTTGAAGGGGAGGGGGGCCATCGGGGCAGTCCCAGAGCGGTTGCAGAGCGGTCGCAGGGGATGTGAAAGCGGTTGGGGGGCGGTTACTGGCGGTTGCAAAAGCGGTTGGGGCTGGGGTTGGGGAATGGGAATGCCTTTGGGGTAGAGTCAGGGCAGTGGGGAGGGGGGAGCCCCCCCCCTCCCCTTTCAAGCGATTCCCTGCCCACACCCCTCCGCTCCCCCCCGCATCACAGATCCCCCTTATCCCTCTGACGCGGTACAGCCCCACCGCACCCCTTCACTGCGCTGCAGGTGGACTCAGTGTTCGCGTACGGCGGCGAGTACTTGGGGAACACATCGCGGCTGGTGATCACGACCCTGACCGACCGGATCTTCCTGACCCTGACCGGGGCCCTGGCCATGTTCCAAGGGGGGGCTCCTGCCGGACCCGCCGGCACCGGCAAGACGGAGACGTGCAAGGACCTGGCCAAGGCCCTGGCGAAGCAGTGCGTGGTGTTCAACTGTCAGGAGGGCCTGGATTTCCGAGCCATGGCCAAGTTTTTCAAAGGGCTGGCGATGGCGGGGTATGGCTGCGGTTGGCGGTCAGGGGGTGCTCATGCAGGATTATGTGATGTGTGGTGGGATGCCTGGTGGGGCTGTGTGGCGGTGCATTAGTGGTGTGTGGCGCGTGGTGTGTGGTACCACGCACCACATACCCCGCGCCAACACACCACACATCAAGCACCACACGCCACACGCCGCACCACCTGCCGAGCCGGCATTGCAAGCACGTTGCATATGGGGGAGCGTTAGCGCGCCGGGCGCGCGCCGGGCATCTTTTTTTGACCATTCCCCACCCGTGCCTGTTTTTGCCCCCACCTCACCAAACAATTTGGAGTACCTTCTCACCGTGTCTAAGAATTTGGCCCATCCTTTGCACCCAGTTTATGACAATGACAAGGGTGGTGGTTGGAAGTGGTGGGTGTGACATTTTGTGTTGTTGAATTCTCATATTTCGGCTTATGCAACGTGCCTTGCAGGGAAGGTTTGCGGTCTAGTGCGGTCTACGTGGGGGACTTTCCCAAAGTGAAGATAAACCTGGGGCTAGAGATAAGATACTTAATACAAAGGTAGCGCGCCGGGCATGCGCCGGGCAAACATTCCCCCTATGCAGCAGTACATTTGTAGTGCATATACGTAGTGCCTCCATGGTGCAGGATGTAGCACAGATGTAGTGCCCTGTAGTGCCTGTGTAGCGTCTGCGTGGTCCGCAGGTAGCGCATATGTAGTCCCCATGTGGTGCATATTTAGTGGCGTGTAGTGGGCATGCGTTGCATGAGCAGTGGCTTTGTAGGGCTTGTGTGCTACTTATGTATTGCTTTTGTTGCCCTTGCCTTTGTATTGCATGTGTAGTGCCCTTGCCTTTGCAGTGCATATGTCGTGCATACTGCGCATGTCCTTTTCCCT
>OZ038401.1:4556682-4576682 GCA_964036045.1 Eutreptiella sp. 'Long Island Sound 2002'
TATGCAAGACCATCCCGGCCAGTGCCATTTGGTAACCGCGCCTTCGGCACACAACACCACACACCCACACCACACACACGCTTTTGCATGCAAGTGTCCAGGAGGACGCAGTGCTGTAAACAGCCAAGTTGACCCACCCTGGCCCACGTCCCTCACACGATTGCACGCCCCAGTGCTCTCCACACACGCACGCGCACGCACAAAGCGAACGCTTTGAAGTTGTTTCGATGACATTGGGCGTCACACCCCCACACACGCACAGCGGTCATGTCGTCCCCGTGAAGTGAACTCTGTACCGTCCGCTCAGGTCCTCTTCCGTCCCGTGGCCTGCATGGTCCCAGACTATGCGATGATCGCGGAGATCCGGCTCTTCTCCTTCGGGTACGTCAATGCCCGGCCGCTCGCGCGCAAGATCACCGCCACTTTCCGCTTGTCATCGGAGCAGCTGTCCTCGCAGGACCACTACGACTTTGGCATGAGGTATGGCCATGCCCCAGCGCTGGGGGTGGTCCAAAATGTGGGGGGCTTCCATTGGGGATGTTGGTGCCATGGGCCCCAGGGAATCGCTTGGAGGGAGGGGGCCAACCTCCTTCCCCCCAAGATTCCAGCCCTCACTCTGCCCCAAAGGCATTCCCATACCCCAACGCCAGCCCCCAACCGCATTCCCAACCGCCAGTAACCGCCCCCCCAACTGCTTCCGCAGCCCCTGTACCCGCTGTGTGGCTGGTACGGAATTGCCCGCATAACCCCCTCCGCTTCTGGCAAAACACTGGCAATGGGGTTTGGTGTTGGTGGTGTGTGGGAGGTTGGTATCCGCCGTGTGTAGGTTGGTGATGTTCGTGATGCATTTTTGTTGTGGGGGATGTTTGGGGGGTGGTGATGGTGGCGATGTTAGGGGGTGATTTGGTTGTGTTGGTGATGTTGGCGAGCACCCGCCGCTGTTGCAGTGAGTGTTGGTGAGCGGCGAAACTTCCCATTGTTCCGTCGGTGAGTGCGGTGAGTATGTGCACAATTAGAGACCCGAGGGCGGCATGCTGAGCCCTAGGAGCAACGGGGGACATGGGGCCATGAAAAATGGACAAAGTCACCCATTTTTCACCATTTTCCTTTCCCACGTCAACCACCATTCTCTCATTTTCCTGCCACCTCTTAACCTGTTCGTATGAAATATGTGAAACATGAATAGCAAAGGTGAATAGAAATCTCAGGAAAACAGTGCCATATCTTATGTTTCACTTGTAAAGGGGAGGTATGCAGGTAGCTGCTTGCCCTCAGTCTTCAAGGGTGACTTCCACAGCGGACTGTAGCCTCAAACCCAAGAAACTGACGTAGCACAACAGGTCAACAAGCAGATTTCATTGTCAGACTATCGATTTCGGGCTCAGGAAGCCCCTCATCAGGTCTGTGACAGGTGGAACAATCACAGTCGTTGCAAACTTAACAACAAATCAACACATGAATCAGAATCTGACAGACTTTCACCATAACCACCACCACCACAACACATACACAACACATACAACACATACACAACACATACACAACACATACACAACACATATACAACACATACACAACACATACCCAACACATACACAACACATACACAACACATGCACAACACATACACAACACATACACAACACATACACAACACATACACAACACATACACAACACATGCACAACACATACACAACACATACACAACACATACACAACACATACACAACACATACACAACACATACACAACACATATACAACACATACACAACACATACCCAACACATACACAACACATACACAACACATGCACAACACATACACAACACATACACAACACATACACAACACATACACAACACATACACAACACATGCACAACACATACACAACACATACACAACACATACACAACACATACCCAACACATACACAACACATACACAACACATACACAACACATACACAACACATACCCAACACATACACAACACATACACAACACATACACGACACATACACAACACATACACAACACATACACAACACATACACAACACATACACAACACATACACAACACATACACAACACATACACAACACATACACAACACATACACAACACATACCCAACACATACACAACACATGCACAATCGATCTTCTATTGCCATGTCATTTGCTGCAGGGCTGTAAACACAGTGATTTCCGCAGCCGGCATCATGAAGAGGGAGAGCCCTGAGGATGAGGAGGACCAACTCCTGCTCAGGGCCTTGAAAAACTCAAATCTGCCCAAGTTCTTGAAGGATGACACTCTCTTGTTTGAGGGCATCATCTCAGACCTGTTCCCGGGCGTTGAGGTGCCTGTGTACCCTGTGCCCTGTGCCCTGTGCCCTGTGCCTGGGCCATGCCCCGAGTGCCGGTGCCGGTGCTGGTGCCTCTGCTCGTGCTCGACTTTTATGCAGGAAGTCCGCCCCCCCCCCTCTTAAACATCGGCTTGTGTCACGTCGCAACTGAACGCAATTCGTCTGCACTGGGCCGACAGCGTCTGCAATGAGCAAAGGGCGTTTACGTGGAGCAGATGGTGTCCACACACCACCTGACAGTACAGGGAACACTAGGCGCCGAAGAAAAATTGTCTTTCGGTTGTATTGGAACTGCTGCAGTTTTAGTGCTACCATTGTGTGATGCACCCCCCCCCCTCCCCAATGTTAGAAGCCCCTGTCAGGAAAGTGATCCTGCAGATGCACACCCCAGCGCGCTCAAGTCAGTGCTGGAGCCGGCAAACCCCCGCATGGACTCGGAGTGTGCGTCTGGATGCACCTGGTCAACGGCACGGGCAACAGCCTGTCTCTGGGACAGCCCCGGAGTAGTCAAACAGGACAAGTGATCCGGGTGCTCCGTTGACACAACCAAAACACGTTCGGGCCCACAGAGGGTCAGAATGAGCAGTGGCGAGAGGCCAATAGGCGCCGCCAAAGGCAAACAATCAGATACCGAGGCCTTGTGCCAACCCCCCCCCCCCCAAATAGGGGGGGATCGGCCTGAAATTGGGGGGGATGGGGTTACAATGGGGGCGGGGGGTAGCAAAAGTGCTTGTCGTATAGTTGCCTTTGCCACACGCTCAGCATTTGTAGATGGGGTGGGGGCATGGGAAGGGGACACGAGCACTCCACACATGACGCCAATGCAGGACTGCGTGGCGGTGAGAAAGCTTGGCCCTTTTTGGTGGGCCCCGGTCCCATGGCGCTCCTGACGTGTAGACCCCCCACTTTCTTCACACAACGAACCATCAATGGCACACTGCCCGGCCGCGCTGTGCGCCCCCGATGGAGGGCACAGGGCCCTGCGTTGCATTCCCCTCGTCGGAGGTGGTGGTGCGCACCCTCCGCACTCCACGGCCTTGGGGAAGGCGCTGTGGGGGGCATCAACGGCGCCGGCGTGGGAGGGGGCGCCGAGGGGGCAGCAGCAGCGCTTGTGAGCGGCCGGACCCCCGCCCCGTACCTCCCGCCGCGTCCCACTGCCTTCCCCCCCGGGGGGCCTGGACCAAGCAAAGGCCCACGATTCCTCAACCCTCGAACGGAGGTACCGATGGGCACACTCCCTTTGCCCTGATGCCACCCCCTCGTATAGCCCCCCCCCCCCCATCGCTCCTTTTCAGAACTCGGTCCACTGGGGGTGCCCCCCCCCCCCCATTAAGTGATTGGGCCAAATTTGTCTCCAGGCCTTTGGCCAATCAACAATTTCTCTCCCGCCTTCGGCGCCAGTTGGTTTAGGCCAACAGTTTTCTTCGGCGCCTGTAGGGCCTCTAACACTCAGCGCCCATTTTGGGGAAGGTGGACCCCCCCGTACCCCCCCCCCCCCAACTCTTTAAAAGGAGCCCCCCGCCCCCCCCAATTTATCGGAGCGAAGCTCGATCATCTGAAGAGCAACCGCTGATAGAGCCCCCCCCCCCCCCCCCGGCCTCGGACTCATCAGTCCCCGAGTGCGTCGGTCGGTTACCCTCCAACCGCCGTCGGTTACCCGTCAACTACCGTCGGACACGCTCCAAAATGTCGTCAGTTGCCCTTCCGCCACCGGAGGTTCGGAGGCTCGTGGGTCGGGGTTCCACCGGTTCGCCGGCCGGACATACGGCCACCCCCTCCCCCCCCGAAGCCCCCCCCCCCCCTCCGCCCGCCCCGCAGGTCACGGCCACGGAGTACACGGTCCTCCTGGAGAGCCTCGGGAAGCAGCTGTCGGCGGCCTCCCTCATCCCGCTGCCCGCGTTCACCCTCAAGTGCGTGCAGCTGTACGAGATCACGGTCCTGAGGCACGGGCTGATGATCGTGGGGCCCACCGGCGGCGGCAAGACCACCGCCGTGCGCACCCTCCACAAGGCCATGACGGCCGTGGCGGAGAGCGCCAAGCGGCACTCTAGCCTCCCGAGGGTCCGCTTGCAGGTGAAGCCCCCTCCTGCCCCCCCCCCCCCCCTAACCCCCAGGCCAATTCCTTTCTTGTCAGGACAGCGCCGGGTTTGGGGGTTGGGGTTGGGGGGCTCTGACGGGCCCGAGATGACGAAATGACGACTACGCAACTCCCTTGTCCCTCTTGTGGCAAAGGCTAAATTTTGGCGCCGAAGCCGCTGAAGTTTTTTCTGAGGGGCCAAAAGTGGTCCAAAATCTCGAAAAACATTTTCTTCAGAAAAGTGTCATGAGGCCCATCAAATTGCAAGGCTGAACCAGGGCCCCAACCAGAGCAGTCGTCCGTTGCTCCGTTCATGTAGGGGGGGGGGTGCAGTGGGATTCGAACCACCGCAGTGTCTTAGACAACACTGTTTTCTGTGCCGTTGTCTCCATCTCTTGCGGGAAGAACAAACTTTGTGGCCTCGCTTTGTGTTTGTGTGTATAGCTTCACTGTTCGCACTTTGTCGTGTGTGATTGTGCTGTCGTATTCCTGCTTTTTGTGCCTTGGCTGTATGTTCAGATCTTGCTGTATGATGCTTTTGCTTTGTCTTGACCGTGGATTGTCTGTCAATTTTGTCGCTGTGACTGTTTGCTTGTGATTTATGTCTTTGCTGCTCTTCTTGACATGTCTGATGTTGGTCGAAGAAAGTGCCCCCCCCCCCCTTTTTTTAGGGTGTGTTGTACCGGTCTCGAAGAGGGTATGATGCACGTGTTTTATGACCGGGTGCATCGTATGGAAAGGTTTTCTGGGCTTTTTCATCGGGGAAATGTGGGCGGTGAATGGGCACGGACGGCATCCGGCCCGTCCGATGTGCCGCGCACCGCCATCACAGCCGTAGCACAGCAAGTGTACGTGCCCTTACATTGACTTTGCCTGTTTGGCAGCCCTGCTTCGTGTTCAGCCTAAAAGGACGGGGGGGGGTGGGTGGGTGGGTGGGTATGGGGGCAAATAAAAGTTTGTGTACCTAAACTGGGCCCCTCAGTTTTGGCCTCTATTCAAAATTTCATTGTTGCCCAGACGAAAATGTTTCTCGGTTTTGGGTGGGGGGGTAGTTTGGCCCTGGGGGGGGGGGTCCAGTGGGTAAAGCTTAGCGTCGGCCACTGGCGTACCGCTGCACACCCACTGCTTTGCATCTCTGTGGCCCACCCACAGGCATCTTTGTGTCTCATGTTCTGTGACAGAAAGGTGCCTATGGTCTTATAGGCCACTGACGAGCCCATTTTCTTTCTGCGCTTTTGTGCTGTTTGCCGCCAGTGCACACGTGACATAGCCCAGAGTTCCTTCGGGGGTCCGCCAGACCCCCCCCCTCCCTCCCTCGCCGAGAGGCTAAGCAGCCCCCTGTATGGCAGCCCGGCCCTTCCCCACAATGGCCGTCTGGGTAGGGCCTGCCGGCCGAGGCGGCAACCGCCAGAAGCCGCCGGGCGTGTCGACCCTCGGTTTCCGTGCGGGTCAGTGCGGGCCTGCGCACAGGGCTGGGGTGGAGCAGGGCACGTCCCGTGAAGACCATGGAGGCAACTTCAAAGGATGCCGAAGCTGCCCTCTATCTGCAGCAGGACGGTTGCTGTCTGTTTGTGGTGCCATGTCACCGCGGCCGGGCCAAGCCATGAGCTGGAGCTCTGTCGTGGACATGAGTAAGCCCCCTCCCCAAACAAGGGCATGCGTCACAATAGGAAGACACGCGCAAGGTCTCCCCCCCCTTTTTTTTTTGTTAAGGACAGCCCCAGGGCTTTGCTCGAAGGGGAGGGGGGCCATCGGGGCAGTCCCAGAGCGGTTGCAGAGCGGTCACATGGGGTGCGACGGCGGTTGGGGGGGGGGCGGTTTCTGGCGGTTGGAAATGTGGTTGGGGCTGGTGTTGGGGTGTGGGAATGCCTTTGGGGTAGAGTCAGGGCAGTGGGAAGGGGGAAGGGGGGGTACCCCCCCCTTCCAGCGATTCCCTGGACAGCCCTTAAGGACCACCAATCACCAACCGCCAAAGGTGGGGCGGTTGGGGGAGGCCCGCAACCCCCCCCCCCCTAAAAAATTGGGCCAACTCTTCTTTCGGGCTTTCCGTTAGTTTAGACAAAGACTTTCTTTTGGCGCCTTCAAACTCAAAAAAAAAAATCTCAGCACCACCGGAGGGGGCAGGGGGCTGGACCCTCCCCCCCCTAAAAGGAGCCCTGGCAGACCCTCATCAATCCATCCATCCTCCATCACGGCACGCGCCCCACGTCCCTCCGCCTTCCACGCCCCCTGCGCCGTGTGGCAGAGCTGCAACCCGAAGAGCATCACCATGAACCAGTTGTACGGGGCCTTCGACGACGCCACGCACGAGTGGGCGGACGGGGTCCTCTGCACGCTGTTCCGGAAGGCGGCGCAGGACGAGTCGGGGCAGTGGAACTGGGTGATGTTCGACGGCCCCGTGGACGCGCTGTGGATCGAGAGCATGAACACGGTCCTGGACGAGAACCGGCGGTTGTGCCTTGTGTCGGGGGAGATCATCCAGATGTCGAAGGGCATGACGATGATGTTCGAGGTCCGCCCCCCCCCCCCCTCCCCCAGGGATGCATTGGAAGGGGGGGGAGGTACCCCCCCCTCCAGGGCGCCCAGCATATGCCCAGCCACTGCCCGCCTAACGCCAAGTGCCAGCCTCAATGGTGTGTGTAACCGACAGTAACCGTCCCCAACCGCTTTTGGCAACCTCCTCCAACCGCCTATCCAAGCGCTCCTGGGGCCGCCTCTGAGGTGCCTTCCCTTCTGCTGCATCGCTGCGTTGGAAGGCTCCGCCCCCCTCCGAATTCGTCAAGGCCCCCGGTGGTTATGGGGAGATGACCCCCCAAGTGGTCATCCCGGGGCCTGAAAGCCGCCGTTGGGGAGGGGCCCCCCACCGCCGGTACGGGGGTGTCCGCCTGGACGCACTGGGGCAACGCCGAGGGCAGTTGCCCTCCTCCGTGTGGACCCGACACGGAGCAGTGACACAGGGACAGTCCGGGGGCTTCGTTGGGACAAACTCCCGGGGCAAGGGAAGGGGGAGTAGGGGGGGGGGGGAAGATAGGGCAGGCAGAGGGAGGCAGGGCACGAGGGGGTGGGAGGCCGATGGGCGCCGCCGCCTGCGGAGGGAGAGGGTTCAGGGCAAGGGCAAGGGGAAGTGGTGAGAGGCCAATAGGCGCCGCCGGCTCCAGACAGCAACACAGCCCAGCGTCATGGCAATCCCCCCCCCCGACCCCCCCCCCACCCCCACCCCCCGCCACCACGTGATTCCTGTGTGACAGCTACTGACGGTGGTTGTCTGACTAATGTAGTCAGACATGACGTTCTGTTTTCTGTTTCGGACACCGTGTGTGTCTTGACGTTTAACCGGGTTTGGCACAGAGAGAAAAGAAAGGGGCGGGGGGGGGAGGCTGGACCCCCCCCCCCACCCATTTAAAAGGAGCCCTGCTCAAGCCCCCCGCCCCCCTCCCCAGGCACCGCGCAACCCCTTCGTGGCAGGTGGAGGACTGGCCGTCGCGTCGCCCGCCGACCGTCAGCCGCTGCGGCATGATCTACATGGAGGCCGGCAGCAACGTCGGGCGGACGCCCAGATCCAGAGCTGGATCCTGAAGGTGCCGCGCTGCTTTCAGCCTCTGAAGGCCCTTCTGTACGAGGTTTGTCCCTGGGGGAGGGTTGGTGCGGGCACAGCGCGGGAGTGCGCGGCCAGTGGGAGTGCGCTGCGGCGTGGGGGGCAGGACGACAAACACAGGGCGCACCCAACGCGCATGCGCCCCCCCCTCCCCAGCGATGTACAAGAAGGGCTGACAGCCATGGGAGGAGGGGGCTTCTTATTCTTGGGGGTTATTCCTATTTAGGCCTAAATTCCTTGTGTGCAAGGTGGATCTTATTCTTGGCCCACTCCATGGAAACCCCCATGGGGTTGATATTTTTGGTGTTGTTCTTAGTTTGGGCCCGGTTCTTGTTTTCTTTCGGGGGGTTTACTGCAGTGTGTCCTCTTGCAGTTTCACCCAAGTCTCTTTCATGGGGATCACCCTCTGGACCCCCCGCCCCCCCCCCCCCCCCTCCAATTTGGTGGTCGTGGGATCGAACCCGGCTACAGTCAGAGCACCTATCCAATGACTGCAGCTGTCAGAGCGGCTCCACCCTGTGGGATACTGTGGTAGGGAACAGCACCAGGATGGATCTAAATGGTGGACCGGAGACCTTGGCGCGGTGCGCAGAGATTTCCGCACTACTGACACCCGGAGGGGAGGGGCGTGGGGGCGGCAGGCATGCGGTTGAAGGGGGGAAGGAGTCCCTCCCCTGTCCCCCCCAGCCCCCCCCCCCCGTCAGGGCGACATTGCATTTTTGCCCCAATCGCCTGTGTCCGCCCCTAACCGCCCACCAGCCGTTTGTAACCGCCAACACTTCTCCACCAAGCCCTCCCCCCCACCACGGCGGTTGTTTGTCAACCGACGCCGCCGGTTGGCCGGTAACCGACAGCAGCTCCTGACCCGCCGGTGCGCACAGACGTACAGGGGTCCGCCAGTTTCCGTTTTTGCCCATTGCTGCAACGCCTGTGCACCCCGCTGCACCACCGCACCTCGGAGCACACAATTCCGCAACAGTTTTGTGGAGTCGCGCCAAACGGAGGACAGCACAGCTCCGTGCATCCCGAGAGAGGAGCTTGGGTGGGAGGAGCGAGCGAATGGGTGGGTGACCGAGTGAGTGAGTGAGTGGGTGAGTGGGTGGGTGTCGTGCATGAGTGACTGAGTGAGTGAGTCAGCGAGGGAGTCAGTGAGCGAGCGTGCGACCCATGCCCCTGCTGCCCCAGCGCGTGCTCTGCAGGCTCTTGCTCTGCCTGTTTTGCAGGACACATACGTGGCGCAGGCCGTCGAGACAATGTACCGGGAGTGCACGGAGTGGGTGTCCACCGTCCCCAACAATTTGGTCCAGGTCTGCTCCCACACGCCCCCCGACCCCCACCTACACCCTCACCCTCTCGCCTTCCCGCAAGGTGTGCCCACAGCCCGCCTCAGGACATGGAAGCTGGCATGTGCTGTCAAGGAGACAGTCGCTGGGCATAGGCTAGGCGCCCTGGAGGGGGTGGGGGTACCCCCCCCCCTGTTCCAATGCATCCCTGCCCACTCAACACACACGTTCCCTCCCACACACACGCCCTCCTCCATGGGACCGTTGCTGTGCGGCGTGCGCAGGGCCAACAACGGGCACCACTAGAGGCAGAGGCGGCGGCTGGGGCAGGGGCAGAGACGGGGGTGGGGGCGAGGGCAGCTGCAAGGGCAGCTGCACACGGGGCCTGCAAGGGGCACAACCGGCCCTGTGTAGAGTGCACCGGGGCTGCAGCGGGTACCACTGGCCGTGTGTGGAGTGCACGGCAGTGCGCCCCCGGACGTGTGGCCGGCGCTGGCTGAGGGTAGGACCGAGGGAAGTGCAGGGCAGGTCAGGCAGAGGGCGGCCCGGCACTCCCGGAGCGGGCGCCGGGGACGGGCCAGGGGCGTCCCGCGGGCCGAGCGAGGCACCGCCCACAGACCGGGGGTCGCCGTGGGGCGTGCGAGGGGAAGGGTCCGTGGAGGGCCCGGGCAGTGCATCTCACATGGCATGGCCGGCCCATATGCCGCGTTGTCAGGGACGCCGTCATACACACCCCAGGCGTGTCTGTGAGCCTTAACATCAGCCACCAAGTCCAAATCCAGATCCTTGCCCCCCCATACCCTCCCTCTCACACACCCTCTCTGTGGCCGGCCCATATGCAGTGTTGTCGGGGACGCCATCGTCCTCCACCCCAGGCGTCTTGTGAGCCTTGACATCGGCCCCCAAATCAAATCTGAATCCACACACCCTCCCCTCCCCATACCCCTCCCTCCCACACACCCTCCCCCCCCCATACCCTCCCTCCCACACACCCTCCCCTCCCCATACCCTCCCTCCCACACACCCTCCCCTCCCCATACCCTCCCCCCCACACACCCTCCCCTCCCCATACCCTCCCTCCCACACACCCTCCCCTCCCCATACCCCTCCCTCACACACACCCTCCCCTCCCCATACCCTCCCTCACACACACCCTCCCCTCCCCATACCCTCCCTCACACACACCCTCCCCTCCCCATACCCTCCCTCCCACACACCCTCCCCTCCCCATACCCTCCCCCCCACACACCCTCCCCTCCCCATACCCTCCCTCCCACACACCCTCCCCTCCCCATACCCTCCCCCCCACACACCCTCCCCTCCCCATACCCTCCCTCCCACACACCCTCCCCTCCCCATACCCTCCCTCCCACACACCCTCCCCTCCCCATACCCTCCCTCCAGGGGGGGGGGGGATTGAGGTCCGCAATTTTTCGCAATTTTCCGCAATTTTCCGCAATTTATCGCAATCTTCCGCAATTTTTCTGCTTTGCCCTTCTTATGTGCCTGCAGGTGACCCTTGCTGTCAATGCTGAACCATACTGGTGTACACAATTTTGTAGAACAATGAGACTCCTTTTTGCCCACGCTTGAAGATGACAACATCCGCCGCCTTCGGTTCATGCTTCAATTCCATGGTGATATTGAGGGGCGCCTCCTGTAATTGTGCTGCCCATGGACCTTTTGTATGACTGAAAAAACCTGTCCAGAACTGTTGCACCTTGAGGGTTACGGAGGGTTGCTTACAATTTCGCAATTTTCCCGCAATTTTCCGCAATTTTCCCGCAATTTTCCGCAATTTTCCGCAATTTTTCGCAATTGGTTTCGACCCCCCCCAACCGCAATTTCTCCCCCCCCCCCTGCTCCCTCCCACACACCCTCCCCTCCCCATACCCTCCCTCCCACACACCCTCCCCTCCCCATACCCTCCCTCTCACACGCCCCTGCCCTCTCCTCAGAGCTGCTTCAACATTATGAATGCCCTTCTGGAGCCCTTCGCCACCGTCCCCACGTCGCAAGACCTGACACGCGAGGCCATCGAGCAGTTGGAAGGGGCCGTGCCGTGCTTCTTCATGATGGCGTTGATCTGGAGCGTGGGGGCCACCTGCACGAACGAGGGGAGGCTCAAGTTCGACGCGGTGCTGCGCAAGATGATGAAGGTCCGGCACGTGCGACTCCAAGGGGCATTGAGGGAGGCGGTCTGCACATCGGCGGTTGAAAAGCGGTTGCCGCGGAGCAGCGGCGGGAGGCGGTTGCCGCGGTTCCGAAGCGATGAGCGGTGGCGTGGGGGAGGAGGTGGTGGTGTTTTGGGATTCTGTTGCAGACAAAATGGGGGGGGGATTCCCGCCTCTGCATCTGCACGCAATCCCTTTCGGGGGGGGGGTACTCTCCCTGGACCTCCCCCCCCTCCCCGACCAAAGGGACCATCGTGGGAAGCAACAAAAATTTCCGTTGGGAAAATCTTGTTGGGCCACTTTGGGGGCTTTTGGGTCCCAGATCCCCCCTCCCCTCCCCTTCTGATACTTCCCTTTGAAGGGGACTGCGGGGATCAGGGCCCATACCGGAGGGGGGGGGGGCTTGTGTGCCACGGATCAGGGGATGTGGGACCGTAACGGTACACTGACTGTACGAGGGATGGTATGGAACGGGGGGGACGGGGAGTGACGCTGTACAATTGCATTGTTTGGAGCGGGACATCCGCCGTCGTCGTCGCCGTCGCCCCCCCCCCTCGTCACTCCCCACGTCTACCTCCTGCAGTCGCTCCGGTCCCACGCTCCCGGTCCGATCGTACCACAGCTCCACAGCCCCGCGGTCAGACATGCCGCTTGCGTCCGGCGGGATCGTGCCGTGGCCCTCCCATGCCCTGCCTCCCACACGCCATCCCCCCCTCCCCAAGTGCCCCCCCCCCCCCGCGCCCCCCCCCCCCCAGGGATGCATCTCAGAGGCGGCCCCAGCAGCGGTTGGACAGGCGGTTGGAGGAGGTTGCCAAAGCGGTTGGCGGGGGGTTACTGTCGGTTACAATGCCATGCAACCCGGCACTTGGCGTCAGGGGGACAGTGGCTGTGCATAGGCTGGGCGCCCTGAAAGGGGGGGGGGGCGGGGCGTACCCCCCTCCAGAAACAACCAGACGGAATGTCACACGGGGGGCGCCCCCCCCCCCCCTGTTCCAATGCATCCCTGTCCCCCCCCCCAGCCCCCCTTCCACATACCCTCTGCCCCGTTTCCTCACCCTCCCCGTCCCCTGCGGAGGTGTGGTGCTGTGGGGACACCGCCCGTGGCCGACGCTCTGTAGGACGCCGGCAGCTCGGTTCAGATTCCCGATGAGCCCCATCCTCTGGTCTACGACTACTGCTACGATCAAGAGAGGGAGGAATGGGTCCCGTGGCTCAGCACGGGCCCGGAGTACAGTGTCCCTGACGGAGCGGCCTTCCACGAGATCATCGTGCCCACGCAGGTGTGCAGAGCGCACTGTGCCGGCCGCGGGTTGGGGCCGGCGGGTGTTTTTGTGAAATTTCTGTGGAAATGTTTTTTGAAAAAAAAATTTCGCAAATTTTTTGCAAATTTTTGGAAAAATTTCCGAAAAAAGAAAACAAGAAATCCTCCGTATCTGGTGGCGTGGGTTAGAGCAAAGCTCTAAATATCCAAAAAAGTTCCACAAACGGGCGGTAGGATTGCGGTCACCCGACGGCGGTTGATGGCCAACCGCCAGGAACCAGTAACCAACCGCAATTCCTCACAACTGCGCTAATGAGGTGCAGGCGTACCGCCACTTGCTCGTTTGGCAAACCGGACATGCAGGACCGCGTGAGGGTCTCGAGTGGCAGGCCGGCGATCCATCTCGTTTGGCAAACCGGACATGCAGGACCGCGTGAGGGTCTCGAGTGGCAGGCCGGCGATCCATCAACGGCGGTTGGCACTTAACCGACGCCAACCGACGCCGGTTGGCCAGTAACCGGCAGCCGTTCAGTAACCGGCCGGTGGTCCCCGTTGCACTGCAGCGGTGCACCCAGAGCCCCCCCCCCTCCCGCCCCCTCCACAGGACACCGTCCGCAACTCGTGGCTGATGAAGCTGCTGCTCTCCAAGCGCATGCACACGCTGTGCGTCGGGCCCACCGGCTCCGGCAAGACCGTGGGGGTCGCGGGGCTCCTGGAGGGCGGCCTCGGGGACCACTTCGTGCCCATCAACATCAACTTCTCCGCGCGCACGTCGGCCAACATGCTGCAGTCGAACCTGATGTCCAAACTGGACAAGCGCAAGACCGACACCTACGGGGCCCCCGCCGGCAAGACCTATGCCATCTTCATCGACGACACCAACCTGCCCCTCCGGGAGCGGTACGGGGCGCAGCCCCCCATCGAGCTGCTGCGGCAGTACCTGGACCACGGGGGCTGGTACCAGTACGTGCACCCCATCAGGTACCTCCAGGGCGGCCTCTGTGCACGCGACCGGTTTTCCTTTTTCCTTTTTTTTTTATTCAGGACCGCCGTTAGGGACGGTCTCAGTTGCTCTCCAACCGCCGTCCGGTACTCTCCAACCGCCGTCGGTTCACTCCAACCGCCGTCAGTCGGTTACCCTCCAACCGCCGTCGCTTACCCTCCAACCGCCGTCGGACACCCTCCAACTGTCGTCAGTTGCCCTTCCGCCGCCGTAGGTCCTCTTCCAGTGCCCTCCAACCGCCGATCGTTGCCCTTCTAACTGCCGTCGTTCAGCCTCGGACCACCGGGCGGGGAGTGGCGGGACCGCCGCGGGTATATCGGACCCATTGGAGTTGCTTTGGAGAGCACATTTTCTCACGGGTGCGCCGCGGGGACGCACAGAAGCCGGAATAAGGGGTGGCGGTGGGTACAATGCCTGCGAGGCCGGCCCTCTTTTCGTGCAGGTTCTCAGAGATCATCGGAATTGTGCTGGTCTGCGCCATGGGCCCGCCGGGCGGAGGCCGCAACCCCATCTCCAATCGCTTCCTCCGCCACTTCAACTTCGTCTCGTTCCCGGAGATGGACGCTGCGAGCCTCACGCACATCTTCCGGACGATCATGGGTCTGTGCTGCCTCCCAAGGGCTGGGTCAGACCAGGGGCGGACGGCAAACAGCACAGCGCAGCGCAGCCCGGCATGGCACAGCACGGCACCCGCACGGCGCAGTACAAAAAAGACGTGCAGCCCAATTTCCACTGCATGTTTCACGGAGGGCACTCTTGCCGTGGTGTGCGTGCGGTGCGCGTGCGGTGCGGACTTGAGGTATATCTAGGGACCCAGAGGGACCTGCAGCACCCACTGAGGAGGCCTTCAAAACGTGTTGCTGTGCCCATTTGCCGCAGGTATGCTGTGCAATCATGAGGTGGTGTAGGCACTGAATTCTTCTTGTCTCACAGCTCTGAAACAACATGTCTATGTCTTCGGTTGTCCCCGGCACCAACGTCGTCTGTCATCACTCAAGTACAATGGAGAGCGTTCCTGCAACTGTTGTGGGCCCCTCCAAGCTGGACGGCGACTTCTTGAGCATCCGGTGCGAGGGGAATGGCAAGACAGTCACGCATGATTGTGCGCCCCTTCACCGGTTGGAGTCCCGCATCCACAGCCCATCGCCATCATCTCTGGGAAATGACAGTGACCATCCCGAGGCCTCCAGGAAGGAGCAGCAACCCATCCAAACGGCTCCAGGAAATGACAGCGCAACCACCTCCCCCCCCCCCCCCCGCACCCCCGCAACAAAAAATGCCCGGTGGTTGTTCCCACCTGGAGCAAGCATTGAGCACATTGCTCAATGCAGATCCCATTGGGCTCCCCCCCCCCCCTCCTCCTCGCCCCCCCCCCCCTTCCACCACGTTGGCACAACCGACCAAGGGAATGGGAAGGGAAGGAGTGGTGTGAGGCCGATGGGCACTGCGGCCTACGGAGGGAAAGGCCAAGGGAAGGGAAAGGGAAGGGGAGAGGGAAGGTTAGGGCAGGGAGGAAGAGGAAGGTCAAAGGGCGGTGAGAAGCCGATGGGCACCACCGCCGATGGAGGGAAAGGGTCCAAGGGAAGGGCAGCCAATGGCGATCGGCCAGTAGGCGCCGCCGGCTGCAGACGAGAACAACACACCCAAGGCGACATGCCAAAACCCCCCCCCTCCACCTCCTCCCCCCCCTTTGCACAACACACAAAGCCCATTTTTGTGTGCCGCCACCCGGAAGGCTGCAGGAGCTGACTGCACCCATCCAACAGCCCCCCGGTGATGACTGCACCCATCCAACAGCCCCCCGGTGATGGCTACAACCATCAAGAGGCCTCCAGGAAAGAACAAAAACTACCCAGAAGCCTTTGGGAATGCAAGCATCAAAAAAATGTAGGAGGACAGGTCTTGGGCATCCGCCATTTGGTTATGGGGGGGGGGAGGGCCCTCCCATCTCATCTAGCCCTTTGGGGGGGAGGGGGGGTCACAGTTTCCCGCTATTTGTGAAGTCAATACTTAGTCAACAATCCAGGTCCGATGGTGCCCGCTTGGCGGTGGTTTGTAACGTGCTGCTGCGATCCATTGCTCTGCGTGTTGGTGGCCTGCCCACTGGCACCTCTGTGTCTCACTCTTGTCACAGAAAGGTACCTATGGTTTTTTAGGCCACAGACGAGCCAATTTTCTTTCTGCGTTTTTGTGCTGTTTGCCGCGTCTTGTGCCCATGTGCAATAACTCAGCATTCCTTCGGGGGGTCTGACAAGGGGAGGTGTAAGCCATGAGATGGGAGGGCCCCTCCCCCCAAAAGCATTTGGCTGCCGGCCCTTGTGCTTGCAACTAAGGGATTCTAAGGGCTGTTTGGGTGGGGTGCATCTTGGGATGGTTCACCGGTGTTTGACCACTGATAGTTGCCACGGTGCGGACGCAATGCGCGCGCGGTGCACCAACACCCTTCCCCTGCCGCTGCATCCTCCACACACTCCAAAGGCCACTGCATCCTCCACACTATCACCGCCTCCTCCGCAGGGTCGACGCTCGAATCCGAGGCTTTTGATGAAAACGTCCGGGGGTGCTTGGACCAGGTTGTGGCAGCCACCATCAGCCTGTACCATGCGGTGTCGGCTCAGTTCTTGCCTCTGCCGGTCTCTGTTCACTACACGTTCAACATGCGGGACATGTCACGCGTGTTCGGATTGATGTATTCCAGTGACGAAAAGGTGTGACTGCCTGGCCGCTGTCTTCTTTGGCATACGTGCTTTGCAGTGCAGTACAGTGCTCTCCTGTGCTGTGCTGTGTTGTGTTGTGTTGTGCTGTGTTGTGCTGTGCTTTGCTGTGTTGTGCTGTGCTGTGCAGTGCTATACTGTGATATGTTGTGTTGTGTTGTGTTGTGTTGTGCCGTGTTGTGCTGTGCTGTGCTGTACTGTGCTTTGCTGTGCTGTGCTGTGCTGTGCTGTGCTGTGCTGTGCTCCGCTGTGCAGTGCAGTGCAGTGCAGTGCTGTGGTGTGCTGTGGTGTGCTGGGCTGTGCTCTGCTGTGCAGTGCTGTGCTCTGCTGTGCAGTGCAGTGCTGTGGTGTGGTGTGGTGTGGTGTGGTGTGGTGTGGTGTGGTGTGGTGTGGTGTGGTGTGGTGTGGTGTGGTGTGGTGTGGTGTGGTGTGGTGTGGTGTGGTGTGGTGTGGTGTGGTGTGGTGTGCAGTGCTGTGCAGTGCAGTGCTGTGCAGTGCAGTGCTGTGCAGTGCAGTGCTGTGCAGTGCAGGGCTGTGCTGTGCTGTGGTGTGCTGTGCTGTGGTGTGCTGGGCTGTGCTGTGCAGTGCAGTGCAGTGCAGTGCAGTGCTGGGCTCTGCTGTGCAGTGCAGTGCAGTGCTGTGGTGTGCTGTGCTGTGCTGTGCTGTGCTGATACGGTCTGGTTGTGCAATATGGGCTGTGCAGCTTTTTTGCGCTGTGCTGATGCGGGCTCTGCGATGCTGTTGTTCTCTGGTGCGGGGCGGGACTACAGTACTACACTGGGAATGTCGTGGGCTGGGGGGCATGGGACCACAACGTGCGCTGGGGACTAGGCACGTCCACCGGGTTCCCCCGTTCCCGCAGGTCATGCACGACAAGGAGTCGTTCGTGCGGCTGTGGTGCCACGAGTGTCTGAGGGTGTTCAGCGACCGGCTCATCTCCGACGAAGACCGCCAGCGATATCTGGGCCTCGTCACTCATCAACTGCAGACCCACTTCAAAATGGATTTCGGAACGGTCACCGCCTTCCCGACGACCGTCGCCCCCTTCATGCGCCCTTAGCCCCCAGGCCAGGCTTGTGCTTAGTGTGCCCTACCCCCCCCCCCGGGGGGGGGTCAAAGGGTGTGTGGGGGGTGGGTCAAAGGGGGTTTTCAGTGCTTTTTTGGGAGGCATCGACACCCCCCCCTCCCTCCCCCGTCGGTGGGGGTGGGATTTTCTTGGGTGCTGGATTTGCGAGCCTTGGGACTCAGGTGCATTGAAAACCACGTTGAAGAGAGGTTGTTAGATCAAGCGCAGGCGCGTGCGTTGTATACCCCCCTTTTTGGGGGGTCATTCGCGCAGCATACCCCAAGGCATGATGTTGGAGGTCCAACCCCTTGTAAAATCATTATTTTGTCCAATGAAACGATCCCCCAATGGATTTTTTGATTCTGAGGCGTCTGTCCCCTGAAACTGGATATCACATTTTTTGGGGGGGGGGGTGTCAAAAGTTTGTGCTCAGAAGGATTTGAACGAGGGTCAGATTTGGCAAAGCTGACAGGTCGGCCGGCGCCGCCGGAGGTCGGCAGGCCGGGAACCGAAACGGCGACCTGCGTGTCGGTGCTCGGCTGCATTACCGTTCGACCATTGCTTGTTCTGACAGTAGGTGTTCTCCCCAATGCTTGTAGCCGAGCTGAAACAACCCAAACTGTGTGTTTCTGTCTGCCTGCCTGCTTGCCCGACTGACTGTCTGACTGACTGATTGGCTGACGAACTGACTGATTGGCTGACTGTCAGCCTCTCTTCGAGGTGCACTGCCGAAGGCAATAGAATTTTAACGTAGAGTCGCACAGAGGGTTGGTTCTCGATTTCGCCCCCCCCCCCCTCCCCCTTCTAAGGGGGCGTACCGTGCGCTGTGCACGCGCTGTGCGAAAAGTTGGCTGTTCTCCACCACCGGGATTTCGGTAAGTTCAGAAGATTGAAAGGACGTCATTGAATGGCTGCTGCAGTGGACGGGACTATAGGGGGCAGAATTTAGGTCCCTGGGACCCATGGCAAGCATCAGATGTTTGGATTTTTGAGTTTTGAATTGATTGTGCATGATTCCGCAGGTGGGTGGTTTTCAGGGTTGTTACCTGGATAATCACCGTAATAATTGGCGCTGTGCGCGCGCTGTGCGAAAACGCCCCCTAATCCTTCCCCGTCCATCCCTCCCTCTCCCCACACACCTCTGCCCCCCCCCCCCCATCAGATATTCAGTGCCCCGCGGCTGCTGTACGGCGACTTCATGGACCCCGGCGCCGACCAGAAGCAGTACGCCGAGATCGCGGACATGGACGGCCTCGGCCTGGTCCTCAAAGACTACCTGGACAGCTACAACCGCGAGAACACCCCCGTGATGCCCCTCATCCTCTTCATGGACGCCATGGAGCACGTCGTGCGCATCTGCCGCGTCCTGCGGCAGCACAACGGCCACGTGCTGCTCCTGGGCATCGGGGGCTCGGGGCGGCGCAGCCTCGCGCGCCTCGCGATCATGATCGCGGAGTACGAGCCCTTTCAGGTACGCGCGCGCGCGCATCCCAGCCCTTTCAGGTACGCGCGCGCACGCGCACCCCAGCCCCAACGGTGTTTTTGCCGAATTTCGGGTCCGGGTCACCTCCGGGGCCCCGGGGGTTGGTCTCGGTAGGATTTTGGGGGGCCCGTCAATTGAGCCCTTTTGGGACGGGGTGGTCTAGCCAATACAGCCCTCTGGCTGGACCCCCCCCGCCCTCCCACATGGCCGTGTCGGATGGGCCTGAACAGGGGGCCTCCACCACCAGGAACCGCTTCGGCGGATGCCTCCCCTGGGGAAGGTGCGATCCGGATGGGGCAGCAGTACCACTGCCATACCAAGTGCTACACACCCGGAGCCGCGGTGAGTGTGATGTCCTTCACCCGCCGGTCTCGGACTGGGTCAGTGGTGGTTTGCGTGGCTCCGAGTCCAGTGCGCGGCAGCCTGTGGCACAAGCCGCTGACACATAGGGTCGGCCTGGCGACGTGTCGGGCAGGTGTTGGACACACTCCCATCCCATCCCATCCCCTCCCACATGGAAAGCCCGCCCACGACAGCAGTGACTTGACCTTCAGGTTCTGCGTCCACGTTTGGTCTTTGGATTCAGGTGGAGCTCACCAAGAACTTTGGTCTGTCCGACTGGAAGGACCTGCTTCGGCAGTTGTTGTTGGGCTGCGGGCTGGAGGACAAGCAGCTGGTGTTCCTGTTCTGCGACACGCAGATCACCAACGACGTGTTCCTGGAGAACGTGTCCAACCTGCTGAACTCCAGCGACGTCCCCAACCTGTTCGATGGCAATGATCTGGAGCAGATCTACAACCACATGCGCCCCATCTGCATGTACGAGCGGCTGCCCACCACCAAAACGGGGTGCGTCGCCCGCGCCCTGCCACCACGCACCACCGCGTCAGACCGCCTGGGGATGGGCCTTTACGACCAGGCAAGTGTTAGAATGGCCGTACCCTGTAGGAGGGGGGTGGGTACCCTCCCCCTGG
>OZ038401.1:4581682-4655051 GCA_964036045.1 Eutreptiella sp. 'Long Island Sound 2002'
CCAGTTTGGACACCTTCGTCACGCTGTTGGCCCAGAAGCGCCAGGGCACCACCGACAACAAACTGCGGCTGCTGAACGGCCTCGAGAAGCTCGCGCAAACGGAAATCCAAGTGGAGGAGCTGCAGCAGTCGCTGAAGGAGTCGCAGCCCATCCTGATCCAGAACCAAGAGAACATCAAAGTGATGATGGAGAAGGTAACCCCCCCCGGCCCGTGGGGGTGAGGGAAGCGGCGCGGGGGGGGGGATCCAGGCAGATCCAGGGGTCAGTGCTTAGCGAGAGCATCAGGTGCATACCGCTGCATAGCCCCTGCTTACTTGTCGGTGTCCCACCCGCGGGTTGTCTTCGCGTTGCACTCTTTGTGACAGAAAGGTACCTATGGTCTTTTAGGCCACTGACGAGCCACTTCCTTCCTGCGCTTTTTGTGCTGATCGCCTCTTGTGCGCACGTGCAATAACACAGGCGTCCTCCGGGGGGGGGGGGGGGGGGGGGCGTGGCCTGGGATAGAACGGCTGACGACCATGGGGAGGAGGGGGGGGGGTTACCCCCCTGGGACCCAGATTTCAGGGTAGGAAAACATGGAATTTCAACAAATTTACCAAGATCACCACATGAACCAACATCACTCCCCCTGACAGGGATGCCTTGGAAGGGGGGCAGCCCCCCCCCCCCCCCCCCTCCAGGGCGCCCAGTCTATGCCCAGCTGCCATCTCCCTGACGGCAAGTGCCAGTTTCAATGGCATTTGTAACCGACCGTGACCGCCCCCAACCGCTTTGGCAACCTCCTCCAACCGCCTGTCCAACCGCCTCTGGGATTGCTTTTGAGGTCTCTTCCCTTCCAATGCATCCCTGCCCCTCCCCCATATTACCAACGCCCTCACCCCAACACCACCACCGCCCCCCCCCCCCCCCGACACCAGCAAAAGCACCCCCAATACATCACGGATGTCATCCCTGAGTTCATGTCACCTCCCAACCAACACTCGCTTTGGGCACCAGCCCTGATCCGCCCCCCGTGCCATAGATCACGGTGGATCAAGAGGCGGCGGACGAGAAGCGGCAGATCTGCGTTGTGGACGAGGCGGACGCCGCGGCCAAGGCCGACGAGTGCCAGCGGATCAAGGCCGCGGCGCAGGAGGTGCTGAACGTGGCGCTGCCGGGGCTGGAGAACGCGGTGAAGGTGCTGAAGAACCTGAAGGTGAAGGATATTCAGGTGCGCCCCCCCCCCCCCCCTTCTCTGGACTCTTCTCTGGACTGGGGTCATGGCGCCGACGTGAGGGCGCTTGTGTCAGCCCATGGACACCAGGGCGACCACAGGGGGTGCCCGGCGGCGGTCCCTGACCCCCCCCCCCCCTGAGACGGGCAACAGCCCGTCTCCGGGACAGCCGACCCCCGGAGTAGTCAAACAGGACAAGTCATCCGGGGGCTCCGTTTGCACAACCAAAACACGTTCGGACCCACAGAGGGTCAGAATGAGCAGTGGCGAGAGGCCAATGGGCGCCGCCAAAGGCAAACAATCAGATACCGAGGCCTTGTGCCAACCCCCCCCCCCCCCGCTCCCGCCAACCCCCTCCATATTGGACTCGGGGCTGAAAGTGCCTGTGGCGGGGGTATTCAGTGAATGAGAAGCGACCATGGCTCTCTCTCTCTCTCTCTCTCTCAACCCCCTCCGGAGGGCCAAAGTGTTGAGGTGGTTTGGACCTCATTCAGCGCCGCAGGTGCCGCAAGGCATTGTCGCCCGTGTGTACCGTGTGAATTTGTTTTATTTGGACGATGACGCCACTTCACTATACTCCACATGTTCCCCATTTCAAATGGAGATTTCAAATGTGGCACTCAAATCGTGTGATGTGCCCATATCACTTCCTCCCACTTCGGGGACGGGGTGATGTCGTGCAGCCATTTTGTCCCCCCCCCCCCCCCCCTTTGGATTCCCTGATCCAGCCGGGGATATGCAGCCGCTTTGAATGCTCGCTGCTGTGGAGACCCCGATGCAGCATGCCAAGTCAAGTTGCCACGGCGGTGGGATTGGTGGATGATTGCCGCATGTGCCCTAACCCCCACCCCCTCAGAGAGACGGACACACAAACAGAGGCACAAAATGCCTTTTGCGAGGGCACACCCACTCTTCTGCATTCCTATACCCATTTGCTTGGTTCCAACACTTGTCTACGCCATGCTACTGTCACATGCCACCGGTCATTTTGCCCTAAAAACAGCAAAAATGATAGAAAAACGGCCTTTTGAAGGCGAGAAAGCATCTGCAAACGTAAAATTACACAATGCAAATTGCATGTTGTCTCCTCAGCTTTGTGCCGGTTTCCTTGGAGACTCATCTCTGGGGTCTGTGTAACGCAAGCTTGGACCCTCGTGTGTGTCATCAGCGCACCCGCCAAATGCCCCAGTGCCCTCCTGTAGTCGTACCTTGTGCTCAAGCAACGCGGGGCATCGCAAGTGGCGTGTGATGCAACGGCACTGTTGCTCTGCGCCCACACACCCATGCCACACACATGCAGCCCCCGCAGCGGATGACAGCGGCTCGGGCTCTTCCCACTATGACCTTGTTCACAACCTGCTCACCACCAAACGACTTAACAACGGGCACATGGTGAACTCGCCCAAAATCAACGAAAAGTTGGTGACCTTAGAGCCCTGCTCCTCTACCTCTACCCGTAAACTTTTTGCTTGTAACTCTACCTCCATGTCTCCACCGAATCCCCACTTGATTCTGTCGTGTTTGCCCTGCTCCCACATGTGGACCGCCCGGGGGACACCCTCGAGCCGCTTTGCGCGTTTTGTGGGCAGGGGTCGCAGCGGCTGCCGTGCACCTCCACCCCCGTGCCTCGTACACGGCGCCCCCGCGTCACGTGCCTCGTACACGGCGCCCCCGCGTCGCTGTCCCACAGGAAGTGGCCAAGTACCAGAGCCCTCCGGACGGGGTCAAGTTTGTGATGGAGGTCGTGTGCAAAATGAAGGGGCTGCAGCCGAAGAGGGTGGGCGAGGCCGGCAAGAAGCGTGAGGATTGGTGGGAGCCGTCGAGGCAGATTCTGTCCCAGGCGGCCGACCTGCAGGTGTTGGTGGGCTGTGCGTGGGACGCCTATGCCCAGCCACTGTCCCCCTGACGCCAAGTGCCAGCCTCAATGGCATTTGCAACCGACAATAACCGCCCCCAACCGCTTTGGCAACCTCCTCCAACCGCCTGTCTAACCGCCACTGGGCCCGCCTCTGAGGTCCCCTCCCCTTCAAACGCATCCCTGGGTGCCGCCAGCTGCCGACAGCAACACAGCCCGTTTGGGGGGATCCGTGTCGACAGGCGGTGGAAGTGTGGGTCCGGACCCCCCCCCACGCCACCCCACCCCTCCCGCTAAGACCGGCCCGCATGCTGCTTTTGGGGGATCCCTCGGCGTACATGGGGCGTGTGTGGGGGTGCGGCAGCTTGCCTGGGGGGGCCGCCAGGCATGGATCGCGCGAGGGTAGCCAGGGCCCGCAGGCCGCTTCCGTGCGTGGCTCGGCTGCCCTGTTCCCGGGAGGTGATGCCGAGGACTGAGTTCTCGCCTCCCATACACCCCTGCTCTCCTCACGACCCATCCCCCCCCCCCCGAAAGGGAAGTATTAGAATGGCCTACACCAGAGGAGGAGTGGGGGGTAACCCCCCCCTTTGCCCCCCCCCCCCCCGACCAAAGTCAGGGGGGGTTGGAAGAAATTGAGGTCCGCATTTCTTCGCAATTTCCCGAAGTTTCGCAATTTCCCGCACTCCGTTCCGAGTTGCTGCGTTCAGTGTCCTTCGTACTCCTGTTGCTTACGCTGTCGCAATTGTTCGCAATTGGATTCGATCCCTCCAGACCGCAATCCCCCCCCCCCCCGGGATGTATTGGAAGGCGCCTCGAGGGCGCCCAGCCTACGCCCAGCCACTGTCCCCCTGACGCCAAGTGCCAGCTTCAATGGCATTTGTTAACCGAAAGTAACCGCCCCCAACCGCTTTGGCAACCTCCCCCAACCGCCTGCCTAACCGCCTCTGGGGCCGCCTCTGAGGTCCCTTCCCTTCTCATGCATCCCGCCCCCCCCGCCCAAAGTGACCATCGTGGGAAAAAACGAAATTTACCGTGGAGAAAAACTGGTCGGGCCATTTGTGGTACACAAATTTTTGGGTCCCAGACCCCCCCCCCCTTTTCTAATAAATCCCTCCCTCCCTCCCTCCCTCTGACCCCTTACCACGGCCGATGCTGGGCAGCCGCTTGCCATCCAGACCCATCCCCCGCTGCATGACTTGAGTGAGATGATGATACGATGGTATCACACGTGTGAACAGGATACTGCTCGTGACTGTGTACGCCTGCCGGGCGGCCATCGGTGCGGGTGTTGCTGCTTGGGCAGGATGGTTCGTGTGCTGTGCTTGTCCAACCCCTCCCCCAACCGCCGCAGAGTTTCATGCTGAACTACGACCGCGACAATATTTCCGAGTCCCTCATCAACAAAATCCGGCCGTACATCGAGGACGACCGCTTCCAACCCGCCAAAGTCCGCGACGTGAGTGTGCCCTGCACTGCCATGTGCCAGTGGGTGCACGCCATGTACAAGTATTACCACGTCAATTTGCAGGTGTGCCACCCGACGTGCCGGCGTGCGGGAGAATTCCTGTTGCCCCCCCGCGCCCCCCCCACAGGGATGCAATGGAAGTGGGGAAGGTAAGCCCCCCCCCGCCCCCTCCAAGGCGCCCAGCCACTGTCTCCCTGACGCCAAGTGCCAGCTTCAATGGCGTTTGTAACCGACAGTCACCGCCCCCAACCGCTTTGGCAACCTCCTCCAACCGCCCGTCAAACTGCTTCTGGGGCCGTCTCTGAGGTCCCTTCCGTTCGAATGCATCCCCCCCCCCGTGGGGTCAATCAGTAAATTACTCCTCAAGGACCGCGGTTCAGGCCCCGTGGCTGGGGTTGGGATAGAGATTGGGGTTGAGGTTGGGGTAGCGGCTGGGGTAGGGGTTGAGGTGGAGGTTGGGGTTGAGGTTGGGGTAGCGGTCGGGTAGGGGTTCAGGTGGAGGTTGGGGTCGAGGTTGGGGTAGCGGTTGGGGTAGCAGTTGAAGTCGAGGTTGGGGTAGAGGTTGGGGTAGAGGTTGGGGGCTGCAGGGAATCGTCCGGTAGTGGCTTCGGCGGTGGTTCGTGGCTTCGGCGGTGGTTCGGCCGATTAGGTCCGGTAGTTCGGCTCGGCGGTGGTTCGGCTGGCCGATTCGGCCGTCCTGATCGATTCTCTTGAGCTGAGGTTGGGATCGAGGTTGGGGCAGAGGCAGAGGCAGGGATAGAGATTTGGATAAAGGTTAGGATAGAGGTCACCGAGCTGGTGGAACCAGTCTTGGTTTTATAACCCTTTTTAGTGTCTAGGGTGGACCTACCAGGTTTAGCAGCAGCAGCAAGCAAGCAAGCAGCAAGCAAGCAAGCAGCAAGCAAGCAGCAAGCAGCAGCACGCGCGAAATGGGTAAAAATTAGAACTCCGTCGTGGTGCTTTGGATTTGGTTGAAATTTTGGTGGATGATACCTATGGGTGTGAAGTACAATCACACAAAGTTTGAGCAAGAAACTCAACGGTAGCGGCCGGGAACGGGACTCGCAAGCTGCGGACCTCAGTTTCAAAAACTGCAGTTTAGGGCCAAAAGCAGCCATTTTTGGGCCAAAAAAGCCCTGGAACACATTCAAAACGGCCAAACGAAGGGAAACGGTGGGTGCACTCCACGTGCGGCTTGACTTCCCTGTGTCAACGAGCTCTTTGCGGCCCTCTTACTCCATGATATGTCCCGGAAACGGCCCAAAAAGGCCCCCAGAAGCTCCAAATGCCGACAGCCACAAACCAAGAATAGGCCATATCTTTGGCTACATGGCTCAAAATGCGATTCCGAGGGCACCTAGTCCACCCGCAACCCCCCACTTTTTGTGGTTTCCACCCCTAGGAATTGCCCAAACGGACACCTAGACCCCAATACCTAGGCCCACTAGGCTGCGGCAAGCTGCAAGCTCAAGCCCAAACAGGTGGGTGCCTGAATGGGTCAACAGGGTCCAGTAGGGGCAAAAAGATGACTTTTCTCAAAAATGATCCTAGACCATGTGCAACGCTAAAACAAGTGTTTTTGGACCGTTTTGAGCTTGTGGTGGTCCATTTTGGTCCTCCGAAAATCCCAAAATGCCTTGAAAATGGGCTGTTTTGGGACCAAAAATGGGTCAAAAATGGGTCAAAAACGTATTTTTCCAAACCTCATCCTAGACCATTTGGGGTGCACCAACGGGTGAAATGAGCCCATTTTGAGCCCATTTTGGGGCATTTTGGCCCCTGAGAAGTCCAAAAAGCCTTGAAAGTGGGCCTCGTGGTGATGGGGTTCACTTGCAAGCTGATTTCACTTTGTCAAGAGCCATCAATGCGCGAATCATTCTTGATGTCCCTCACCAGTCATAGCTGATGTTCCCCCCCCCTACCAGCTCGGTCCCAATATTCAGTCTTGATTAGGGTAGAGGTTGGGGTAGAGGTTTGTTCGTCGGAGTGCACGCCATTTTGATTGGGTATTGATGTGAATGGGAGCCCATGCCCATGCCAATGATGCCGTACGCGATGTGTAGGCCCTTCATGTCCATGCGTATGCACGGCCTTGCGGCTGTTGTTGGTTCTCGAGCGCTGGTGGTTTTATTGAGGGCGGCTCTGGGTTGTTTACGGTCTTAAGTTAGCCCCCCCCCCTCCTCTTCTTCCGTTGGCCACGCCGCTCCCGCCGTTTCCCCAACTACCCACCCCAACAGCATTTGTAACCAACAGTAGCTGTTTCGAACCGATCTGCCAAACCCCTTCGATCGCCCTCTCGACACCATGCTCCCCCCCACCCCCTCCGGGTGCACATTACTTGCACTACTGTTTGTGGGGGGGTGGGGTTCTTTTTTGTTTTTTCTCGACACTACGTGCATTGCAGCAAAAAAATTGGCACTCGCGTTTCTATCGGGGACAACAAGTTACTCGCAATCCGATTGATTTTCACTCGAGAGGCATTTTCCTCATTGTGGCAGATCATACCACAGATGTGACCCGTCTACGGTGGGGCTGTTTCTGCCGGCACCATCCCAGGTTTGAGTACGCCACACTGTGACTCTGACTGTGAACACCTGCAAAGGAAATGGGTGCCGCATACATGGCCTTGAGGCGAAACACGCAGCATGGGCATGGGCCAAGCACGTCTTACCGCAGAGCCCTGGGGCCGTGTTTGCGCGAGTGGGAGGGGGTGCAGCTCCCACGACCCTCGGGCTTGTGATAGAGAGGCTTTGCCCCAAACTCCATCACCAGGGATGCATTGGAAAGGGGGGAGGTAGCCACGGCCCCCCCTCCAGGGCGCCCAGCCTACGCCCAGCCACTGTCTCCCTGACGCCGAGTGCCAGCTTCAATGGCATTTGTGACCGACAGTAACCGCCCCCAACCGCTTTGGCAACCTCCTCCAACCGCCTGTCCAACCGCCTCTGGGGCCGCCTCTGAGGCCCCTTCCCTTCTGACGCACTCCTGCCCCTCCCCCATCCATCCCCCGCAGCTGTACGTCTGCCCAGCCCCCGTCCTTCGTGCGCAGGTGGCGCCCAAAAGAGCGGCCTTGGCCGAGGCCGAGGCAGAGCTTTCGCAGGTGAAGGCAAAGCTGGCGGAGACCCGCGCGTCGCTGCAGGCCGTGGAGAGCAGCATTGACGAGCTCGAGCGCACGTACGAAGACGCCATCAACAAGCAGACGGAGCTGAAGGAGCAGGTGCAGCAGACGGAGGTCAAGTTGGTGCAGGCCAACAAGTTGATTGGGGGCCTGTCCGGCGAGAAGGACCGATGGAAGGTCCTGTGGCCTCTCCGACACGCACCCATACCCACGGACCCGCGGGCCCTGCCTCCGTCCCGGGTCCCGGGGGGGCTCGGTGGGTGTCCTAAAAGTGGTGGAAGGAAAAACCCTCATATGGGTATATATTTGAAACCCGAATATCTCGTAGGGGTATATTTTTTGGGGGGGGGGGTTGGGGAGGGTTTTTCTTGCTTGCCTCAGATTTCAGCAAAGGCAAACCCTACCCTACAAAGGCAAACCCTACCCTACAAAGGCAAACCCTACCCTACAAAGGCAAACCCTACCCTACAAAGGCAAACCCTACCCTACAAAGGCAAACCCTACCCTACAAAGGCAAACCCTACCCTACAAAGGCAAACCCTACCCTACAAAGGCAAACCCTACCCTACAAAGGCAAACCCTACCCTACAAAGGCAAACCCTACCCTACAAAGGCAAACCCTACCCTACAAAGGCATGGCACATGAAATTAAAAGATGAAATTCAAAGCATCTTCATTTGTCCGTGAGCACGCCAATGCAGCAACTGCCCCCATTGATCCAACTCACCTTGGGACAATTGCTTATCAGATGAGGACGGAGCACACAATGGAGCCACGTGAGCACCAACCTACCGAATCATGAAATGTGTGGATGGTGGTGTAGGGTTGAGAGGAGGTGGTGGCTGGGTGGCATGTTCAGCAGCTCGTGTCAAATCTTGAGCTTCAGCTGGTGTGGCTTGCTGTGTTTTGTTTCCTGTTCCAGTGCGCCCCAACGTTTTTGCTGGCGTACCAAGTGTGTGAGCGAAAAAAACAGTTGTTTATGTGTACTGGGTGCGTATCCACGTGCATTCATATGCCGGTACAATGCCTGCCAGCCTACCTTCAGGCACCACGAAGCAAACCCAACGGAAAGTGCTCTTGACAACCCAACCCTCCGGACTGACCCAGACGCATCCCCCTGTCTCCGGTTTGCCTTCACACGCCGGTGCAGCGGGTGCGTATCTTGTGCGTACTCCAAAACAAAATTGTCTGTACCAGTCGTGGATCCGAGGAAAACGAAAGTTTGTATCGGGAAGAAGCGCACGAGAAGAAAGTCTGTCACTGCCCCGCACACCTCGTCGCTTCATACACACACCCTAACATCGGAATGTGAGACCGTGTGCGGGGGCATGCTTCCTCTCCTCGCGCGCCAAAGGCTTGTTCACAGGGCTGACACGCATGCATCCCTGCCCCGGTATCCCGGCGGTTTCCAGGAAGGGCGCCTCACTGCGGTGCACACGCGTGCGGGGCCCTCTTGTCTCATACAACGCCAGTACCATGCGAATGGTTACCATGTACCGGGCCCGACACGCCGGTCGGCCGAGAGGACAAAGAGCGCGGGTTGCAGGCCCCAATCCCAAGAGTCGAGGGTTCCACTCGCCCTCAAGGCGCCCTGGTCGAGGGTCCGGAGGCCGGGGCTTGGGCACCGAATGCAGGCAACACGCCTGAGCGTGCGCTGGCGTGTCGGCCAATGGCCCCCAGAAACAAGACTCTTGCCCCCGAAATTCCGCGTGCCGGGCTCCCACGACACACGGTGCCTCCCAGCCAGGCTACCATTAGAACGGCCGACAACCATAGCAGCCCCCTCCCCCCCCTCCCCCCCCTCCTTGGACCCCGTCTTCGACCAACTGGGCACCCACCGGGTTACCTCCCACTTTGTACCGAATAGAGATGCGGTGCCCACCTTTTGGACAAGGGCCAACAATAGTGGCTGGCACCCTCTCCCCAGTGGAGCGGTGGTTGTACACAGGCAGCCCAGGGACAAGCCGGGGCACCTCTGATTCAGTGGTTGTGGATGTGGGGAACGGACAAGACCCTAAAAGATGCACCGGCGCGCGCACGGTTCAGGCAACCCCCCCTAAGACACGGCGTTTCAGCCTGAGGCCCCGTCCAAGCCCAACCCGGTGTGGCCGAATGGGGCCAGCAACAGCTGCAGCACCGGGGGGAGGGAGGGACCCCTGACTGGGATGCACGCATACCCCAGTGGAGCCTGGAATGCCAGTACGGTCAGCGGACGCAGGGACGAGGGCTGAACTTGGCATCGCACTTCGCACTGTGGAAGCGCCGGGCATTGGCAAGATGGACAGAAGGCGATGGCAGCTGCGGGGCAGGCGCGGCCAGAGCCTAATGCGGACATCACAACCCGACCATTTTGAGGCCCCGTCCAAAGTGACCGTCGTGGGAAAAAAATGGAATTCACAATTGGGGAAATCGGATTGGCCCCTTTTTCGGTACACAAACTCTTGGGTCCCAGACCCCCTCCCCCCCCTTCCTCTTTTCTAATGTTCGCCTGCTCCCAGCCCCTCCCCCCCCCACCCCCCGTCCCACGCCTGCACAGACCCCACCCCCCCTCGCACACCCGCAGGCCACGGTGGCACAGTACGAGCAGGACGAGCGCCACGTGACCGGGGACGCCGTGATCGCAGCGGGGGCGACGGCGTACCTCGGGGTGTTCATGCAGCAGTACCGGCAGGACCTGCTGGCGCTGTGGATCAAGGAGCTGGACAGCCTCGACATCGAGCACTCCGAGGACCCCTCGCTGTCCGCCACCACCGGCGACGCCGTCGCCATTCAGCACTGGCAGTTGCAGGCACGCCCCGGGCCCCGCGTGTGTGGGACCGGCTGACAACAGGAGGAGGGATCCCCTCTCCCCCCCCGGACCCCCCCCCCCCCCCCAGGCTGGGTCACCCGCACTCTCTTGATGCCGTGCCCTGTGCATGCAGACGACGGGCCCTCAGGCTGATACGAGGTAGGGCTGTCTAAGAACCCCAATTTTCCTTGTTTTTTGTTCAGGCCAGCCCGCAAGGACAGCCCCCAAGGACCACCAACCGCCAACTGCCAACCGCTACCAACCGCCAACCGCCAACCGCCAACCGCCGCCAACCGCCAACCATTGTTCAAAATGTTTCTGTGGTCTTGTGTCTTGCCCATGTCTTGACTGTGAAGCGGAGAGCGTCCCCGTGAACGTTCGTTTCTGTTGTCGTTACGAACCCTCTTTTTGTCCCCTTAAGCACAGCCCTGGCAGTAGGTTCTCACGCTGACAGTGCGTTTTTCACACACCCATTGATGCATTAGAAGTGGAGGGACCTCAGAGGCGGCCCCAGAGGCGGCCCCAGAGGCGGTTAGACAGGCCGTTGGAGGAGGTTGGCAAAGCGGTGGGGGGCGGTTACTGTCGATTACAAATGCCATTGAAGCTGGCACTTGGCGTCAGGGAGACAGTGGCTGGGCCCTCTGGAGGCATGGGGGCGATTACCTCCCCACCTTTCCAATGCATCCCTGGGGATGAGGTACGCCGCGCGTGCACGGCGGACGCGCGCGCCTGCGCACCCCCCGGCGTCCACAGGGCCTTCCCTCCGACCCCGTCAGCATCGAGAACGGCATCATCCTGTCCAAGTCCACGCGGTGGCCCCTGTGCATCGACCCCCAGGGCCAGGCGACGGCCTGGATCAAGAACATGCAGCGGGAGATGGGCCTCATCGTGTGCAAGGTCTCGGACAAGGACTACGCCAAGCAGCTGGAGACCGCCATCCGCTCGGGGCAGCCGTGCCTTCTGGAGAACCTGCACGAGGAGCTGGACCCGCTGCTGGACCCCGTCCTGATGCGGCAGACCTTCACCCTCGGGAACGCGGTCATGATCCGACTGGGTGTGTGTGCCGGGGCCGGGGCCGCTGCTGCGGGAGGTGCGAGCAGGGGTGGATTAGGACGGGCGACACCCGTAGGAGGAGGGGGGGACGGTACCCCCCCCGGACCTCCCCCCCCCCCCCCAATGGACACAACCAAAACACGTTCGGGCCCACGGAGGGTCAGAATGAGCAGTGGCTAGAGGCCAATGGGCACCGCCAAAGGCAAACAATCAGATACTGAGGCCTTGTGCCAACCCCCCCCCCCCCCAATGGACCCAGCCATGCCAGTACCGCATGGTTTCTTTATCCGACACTGATTGCTGATGTCTGACTGACAGCTACTGACTGTGATGGTCTGACTAATTGTAGTCAGACGTGATGTTCTGTTTTCTGTTTCAGGCACCGTGTGTGTCTTGAGGTTTCACTGGGTTTGGCATAGCAAATAAAGATGTACTGATGCTTTACTGTGGAGTGCGCTGCCTCTGGTTTGCATGTGTCCGTTTTTCAATCAGGTCTCAACCCCCTTGGGCCATACTTGGCGCTAGCACCTGCCGCAACTTTTTATGACACCTGCCGACACCTGCCAGACCTGCTAGTAACACCTGCCGACACCTGCCAAAACTGCTAGTAACACCTGCCGACACCTGCCAAAACTGCTAGTAACACCTGCCGGCACCTGCCAAAACTGCTAGTAACACCATGTGCCTCTACCAAATTGCCTGACACCTGCCGACATCTGCCAAAAATTTTGTGACACCTGCGGACACCTGCCGTGGCGGGTGTTAGCGCCAAGTATGCCCTGGACCCAGCTTTCATCGCGGGAATGAAATTCACAAAAGGAAACATTCGTTTGGGCCATTTTTGGTACACAAACTCTTGGGATCCAGACCCCCCCCCCCCCCATCCTCCTCCAAGTGTCCAAGTGTCTCATTTTTTCGTTGCGAAAGGCGCCTCGGGTCGAGTCATCGGCCCTCAACAAGCCTCTCTCTCACTCGTGCGGCCCTGCACGCGCCGCCTCTTGTGCTGACAGTGGCCCCACCCCCCCGCACACGCGCCGGACCACACGTCGCCATAAACGAGGGGTCGGAGGCCCCCCAAAACGTTTGTGTACCCGAACTCTGGGTCGGATTTCCAGCGTCTTTGATATGGTCCATTTCCCCCTTTTTTCTGACGCTGGTGGTGGGCGGGTGGAGGGGTGAGGTGGCCAGGTCACCCCCCCCCCCCCGGCCAGGCAGGGCTCCTTTTAACAACTCGGCACCACTGGGGGCGGGGGGGGGGTGGGGTGGGGGGTCCCACAACACCCCCCCCCCCAACTTTCCCCCCTCCCCTTTTAAAAGATTGGGCCAAGTTTTCCTCCGGGCCTTCGGCGGATCAAAAAAAAAAAACCTCTGCCGCCTTCGGTGCCTCTAAAACCTCAGCACCACCGGGGGAGGGGGGGGCTGGCCCCTGAACACCAGGTGCATCCTGTGCACTGTCGAGCGTTGTTTCCCATTTCCGGAAGTCGTTGAGAATACTAAGTGACATCCAGGCCTTGCCCTGCCCTGTGCTGTGCTGCCGTGCCCTGCCCTGCCCTGTGCTGCCGTGCCCTGCCCTGCCCTGTGCTGCCGTGCCCTGCCCCAAGGATGTATTGGTACGGCCGACAACCGTAGGAGGACCCCCCCCCCCCACCAGACCAAAGGGACCATCGTGGGAAAAAACGAAACTTACCGTTGGGACAATCTGATCGGGCCGTTTTTGGGTCCCAGACCCCCCCTCTGCCCTGCCCTGCCCTCCCCTGCCCTCCCCTCCCCTGCCCTGCCCTGCCCTGCTCTGCCCTGCCCTGCCCTGCCGTGCCCTGCCCTCCCCTGCACTGCCCTCCCCTGCACTGCCCTGCCCTGCACTGCCCTGCCCTGCCCTGCCCTTCCCCTCACCCCCGGGCGTCGTGGTGTGTTCAGGCGAGAACAACATCCCCTACGACGACCGGTTCCAACTTTTCTTGGCCACGAAGCTCCCCAACCCCCACTACAGCCCCGACATGTGCACGAAGGTGTGGCCCTCTCCGCACCGCCGCCTTGACTCTGGCCTGCCCCCGCCCCCGCGCCTGCGCACACGTGCCCTGGGGGTGGGGTCCGCCCGCGGTGGGTGGGGTGCACCGCACCACAAGTTCCAGGGCCGGTGCCGCACTCTTCTGGCGACCGAGCGCTGGTGCGGACAGTTGAGTGGAAAGTTGTGAGTCTGGATGCAAAAGGCGCGCAGGTCAGGGCTGTGCTTAGTGTCCGGCCTCAGGGGAGGGGGGGCGGGTAGGGGGATGGGAGGGTGGGTACAAGGGCAGGAAGAAGTTTGGGGACCGAACAAGGGCCTCTCAATTGTTTTGCTCTCTATTCAAAATTTCATTGTTGCCCGGAGGATAAATGTTTTTGGCTGTAGGATGGGTGGGTGGTTTGGCCTGGGGGGGGGGCGTCCACCAGTCCCCCCCCCCCTCTTTGAATAAGCACATCTCTGGCGCAGGTATTTGAGCGATAGCCTTTCACAATAATATCCGCTCGGGGGGCCAGGGGGGGGGGGGGGCTTTGGGGCCTTGGGAGGATTGTATGCACAAACCCTGAGGAAACCTCATTCCATCATCCCTGCAGCATGTGGTGGGCATGCAATGCCTCGTGGGCCTTGTTGCGGGGGGCGGCCGGAATGTTCCTTCTGGCGCCTTCAGCGCCACTGACCATGTCAGGCCCGCGCCCCGTCAGTGAATTGCAGAAACCCATGCCGCCCAGGCTATTGCTGAAGGAGAACCGGAAGGGGGGGGGGTCAGAGCAGGGACTTGCTTTAATTTTCATTCCGACGGGGGGGGGGGGGCTCCCCCCTGGACCCCCTCCCCCCCTCCCCTGGACCCCCTCCCCCCCTCCCCCCTCACCTCAAGTGCAGCTGAAAACCTTGGTTTTGGGAACTTTTTTTGGTGACGGGGAAAAAATTTCTCGGCACCTTCGGCGCACGCCACACACTGTTTGCTTATCATTTTATGTGTACTCTGCGTTCCTTGTCTTGCAGATTACCATGACCCAATGCTCATTGTCAGTGTATTTTTGCTCTCCAGTCCAACCGTCGCCACGCGCAAAACGCAAAGACGTAATCGACGCGCTGCTTTATTTTAGGTTTAAAGATAGGATCACTGGCCGGAAGAGACAAGAAGCATGCAATGAGGCACAAAAGGCATGTGCCACACTGTTTTTGAGTGTGCCAATGGCAACACTTGTTTGATGTCTCCCATTCAGGCAGTGACTCAGATTCCTCATCATCATCAGGTTCCAGCTCCACTTCCACTACAGATGGAGGCTCCAGTTCAGGGGAGTCTAATTCTGATTGACCATGATCACTGTGAGTTGGCATGAGAATGTCCCGCTGTGTTGTATTTGTTGTGTCTTGATTAGATGAGGGAACCCTGAATTGACCTGCAATGATGAATTGGTTTTGTTTGCTACCAAGATGACATTTCCATGTGCTCAGTGGTTCGTTGCCCAATAAATTTTCTGTTCCCTGTGGACTAGGTACGTTCCGACGGGGGGGGGGGGGGTGGCCTCCCCCCCTGGACCCCCTCCCCCCCTCCCCTGGACCCCCCCCCCCGCTCAAGCAAGTCCCTGGGTCAGAGGCCAAAAAAGAGGTTTTGTACCTAAAATTGCCCTCAAACTTCCGGCCCCTTTGGTAAGTCTCATTTTTTGTCGGAGGATAATTTTTTAATATGGGGGATTGGGGCCACCACCACCACAAGGAGGGGCAAGGGCGAGCACAGCAAACAAGGAGGAGGGGCACAGCAAGGCAGGAGAGGCAACCAGAACAGCCGGAACAGGGAACCAGAATGGAGCAAATGGTGGAGCGTGCGCATGGGAGGCAGCGACAATAAAGGGGATGGCTTGGCCAGCCAACCCCGTCGCTACTGGGTGCCAGGGCAACCCCTGCTCAACCGGCATCAGGTGGGGGGTGTCTCCCGCAGCCCAGATGGGCTGTTTGCGCAACAGGAGCGGGAGCCCATCAGGACAGACTAGCCGTGAGGGGGAAAAGGACATATGGTGGACGGCCCGGACAGCGCGTGGGACAACAGGGCACCTGGGCCTCACGCACACAGAACCACAGCGAGGCAGGCTATGGACGGCCTGTGGACAGAGGCGCGTGGACAGCAACAGTCAAACGACCCCGGCAACAACCAGCACCATCCCCAATACGCCAATTATTGGGCGCCGCTGACGCGCAAACGGCACACCATGCCACATCCAGCACAGCCCCAACACACCAACCACTGGGCTCCGCGAACGCGGAAACGACACCAGCAAGAGCACCGGCCGCAGCGGCCGACAGAAAGCAGCGACCCGACGCAACATGCGAAGGCAAGAACGGGTGACTGTCCAGGGCCCCATAAAGGAGCAACAACCCGACGGAATGTCACACAGGGGGGGGGGTGGGTGGGTCGGCCGTGACTGGCCAGCCCCCCCCCCCCCCCTGGGGGTCTTTAAGCAATAGCCTGGTGCCGCCTCAGTTGCTGACGGAGACACCGCCACGAGGCACCGCTGGGCGAAGGCCCTCTGGGGCATGGCAGACGAAGCCGCTCCCTGAAGCTGTTTGATGGGCGGCTTTCTGAATCGGGTCCATCTTTTGGAGGTGCCGTCCCCACTGCCTGTCCACCAGCGGGACATCCTGACTGGACTCAAAGACGTTGCTTGTGGTTCTGCCAGTCATCATTCGGTCGAGGGTGACTGAGAGGCGAGGCATCCCCCGCGCTGCTCCAGAAGTCCTCCAGGAGGTGCCTCAGGCCGTTGCTCAGCATCAAGACTCTTGGAGCGAGGGTGAGTGGGTGGGTGGGGGTTCTGCGGCCGAAAACAAGTTTGTGCGCCTGCAATCCTTATCAAGGGGGTCTGCAATTTCCGGCCCCGGTAGTAAAATTTCATTTGTCCCCCACCGTGGAGGGGCCACACGGAAGTATTAGAATGGTCGTACACCGGAGGAGGAGGAGGAGGAGGTACTCCCCCCCCCCCCCTCCAGACCAAAGTGACCAACGTGGGAAAAAACGAATTTGACTGTTGGGAAAATCTGAGGGCCATTTTGGGTACACACACTCTTGGGTCCCAAACCCACCCTCTCCCCCCCCTCTTCTAATACTTCCCCCGGGGGGTCAGTCACTCGGTCGGCCGGGGGTTGGCCACCGCCCAAATGACCCCCCCCCCCCCCCGCCGCTGCGGGTCCTGAAACAGTGCCCTGCCCACGACGACGTGGAAGGCACGACCTGGAAGCCTCCTCCTCCGTCTTCGGGATGGAGATCATAGTGAGAGATGTTTTTTGGTTGGGTTTGGGGGTAGGGGGGCTCTAAGGGGCCTGGGGGTAGGGGGGGCTCTAAGGGGCCCGAGATGACGAAATGACGACTACGCCACTCCCTTGTCCCTCTTGTGGCAAAGGCTAAATTTTGGCGCCGAAGCCGCTGAAGTTTTTTCTGAGGGGCCAAAAGTGGTCCTGAATCTCGAAAAACATTTTCTTCAGAAAAGTGTCATGAGGCCCATCAAATTGGTCAGCGGCATGTGCTGAACACGAAGGTGTAGGTGGTGGTGGTGGGGGGGGAGGGCAAAGATCAATTTCATTGTCAAGGGTCAAAAAGTGGTGAAAATGGCCGGCCGAATTTCGTCATTGTCATTTCGTCATCGCGGGGGGGGGGGGGGCACTATATCCATCCCTCCGTGCGTCCCCGGAGCCGGAGGGAGGGGGGTCCGGTCGAGGCACTCTCCGTGGCACGTGCGGCCCCTTGTGCTGCCTGCGGCCGTGCAGGTGTCGCTGCTGAACTTCTTCATTACGCCCGCGGGGCTGGAGGAGCAGCTGCTGGGGAAGCTCGTGGCCAAGGAGCGCAAGGACCTGGAGGACGAGAAGAAGCATCTGCTGCAGAGCAACGCCAACATGCTGCGGGAGCTAAAGGAGCTGCAGGAGGCCATCCTGCGGATGCTGCAGGAGGCGGAGGGGGTGTGTCGGATGGCGGCGGGGCAGCGGCGGTGCTGGTGGGCCGGGCGGCTTTGAGGCGCGGTCGTGGAGAGGGGGGTGCAGTTTCTGAGTGGGAGAGCCCCCCCCCCCCCACAGGGATGCGTTGGAGGGGGGGGGGGGGCACCCCTCTCCAAGGCGCCCAGCCTATGCCCAGCCACTGCCCCCCTGACGCCAAGCGCCAGCTTTTGTAACCGTCAGTAACCGCCCCCAACCGCTTTGGCAACCTCCTCCAACCGCCTGTCTAACCGCCTCTGGGGCCGCCCTTGAGGTCCATTTCCTTCTAACGCATCCCTGCCCCCCTCCCTTCCCATTCATCCCTCCCTGCTCCCCATCAGACCTCTGGTCACAGCTGTGCGCAAGGGTTGGGCTTTGCCGTGCGCACCCGTGCGCTATCTTCAACTGCAGCCGTGCGCAACCGAGCAACTGATTTTTGGTTTGCCGGGAGAGCGCTTTCAGTGCTGGTCACGTCCGACCCTTTTTGTGTTGGTTCAGACTTGACCGGACTGTCTTGTACAATACTCAGTGCCCTTACCCAAGAACTCCACCCGCACCATTACTCATGTGTACTCTGTCTTGAAGTGCTGCTCAACTGTGTGCACTTGTGTGCCACCCTCAGATCTTTTGCCGTGCACAACCATGCGTCCCCAGAGTAGCCGTGCGCACCCGTCCCCCGCGGCCGTAGCCACAGGTCTGCTCCCCATCCGCCCTCCAAGGCCCCCGCCCAGTCACAGACCCGTCAGTGACCCAGCAACGGTTGTCGGTCAAATCCCCAAGTGTCATCCCCCAATCGTCACATTGCCGTTGCCACACCGCCGTCGGTTGGGCGTCATTTGCCGCCACCACCCGCCGTCGGTTGGGCATCAACTGCAGTTGGCTGACCGCCAACGGTGTCGCCTGACCACGACAGGTACCCCCCGCCCCTCCCCTTTGTAACCCCCCACCCCTTGCAATCCGCCCCCCGTCATGGGGGGGACCGTCACTTGGCCCAAAGAGCAAAGGGAACATAAGGTGCAGCAGGCGCCAAATAAAAATTTTCCTTAGTCCACACTGGAACTGGGGTTTGGGGAGACCGTCCCCCCCCCCCCAATGGGCCTGACATTAGGGGGGGGATTACAAGGGGGGCAGGGGGTACGAGACAGGCATCAGAAGGGAAGGGGCCTCAGAGGCGGAACGCAGAAGCGTTTCGATAGGCGGTGGCATCCAGAAGGTGTTGGAACACAAGGCCGTGCTTGGCAGTGTTTGGGCCACCAAATGGGCCCAGTGGGAGCTTTGTTCATAAAATGTGCACAACCGGCAGGCCAGAGACAAGACCAAACAACAAAACCAGGCATGTGATGATCATCCTGGCCGTATGTTGGAGCTATTGTGGGGGAAACGTGGGGACTCAGAAGGTGCTGGGGGACAAGGCCCTGCTTCGCGGTTGGAGGAGGTTGCTGAAGTGGTTGGGGGCGGTTACTGCCGGTTACAAATGCCATTGACGCTGGCAGTTGCCGTCAGGGGGACAGTGGCTGGCCGTAACCTGGGCGCCCTGGAGGGTGGGGGTTGTCCCCCCCCCCCCTTCCAACGCATCCCTCGTACTGCAAGACGGACACCTTTTCCTTGTCTGTGTAAGTTGCAAAGCCTCCTCCTGATGAACCTCCAGTCTGACCATCGTGGCGGTCTACAAGCGTCCGCAATGTTCCCTCTCCTTTTGCCGCGTGGCTGTAGGACATCCTGGAGCAGGAGGATCTGATCGAGGCCCTGGAGCAGTCCCGCGACACGTCCCTTGAGATCAAGACGAAGGTGGCGGAGCAGAAGGTCACGGAGGCGACCATCGACGAGATGCGCAACAAGTACCGCCCCGTCGCCTTCCGGGCCTCCACCCTCTTCTTCTGCGCCTCCAGCCTCGCGGCTGTCGACCCCATGTACCAGTACTCACTGCAGTGGTTCAGTAACCTGTTTGGGACGGGTATTGACAATGCGGAGAAGGTCTGTGTGTGTGTGTGTGTGTGTGGGTACCCAACGCCATCACCTGTGAGGTGTGAAGGATTGAGGCCACACGCATGGCTTGCATATTGCATACACGCCTCCGGCACGCAGTACGCCCCGGAGGCACCAATTTGTTTCCTCCCCCTGCAACTGCCTTGAACAAATGCGGAACTGCAAGGTGCAGTTCTGCTTGCCCTTTCCTGTAGGTCCCGCCGCACTGAGTCCCGTTGTCTACTGCAGAAAGGCGCCTAGTCGCCCATGTCTATTGTCACATGGACGGCCTGATGAGCTGCTGAGTGCCCAGTGCTCCGTTTTGCCTGCAGGGGTTTAACGGTTTGGGTATTCTTTACATCGTGTGTGTGTGTGTGTGGTGCCAGTGATTTGCCTCGCTACACAGGGCCGCGGGCCGACCTGCTGGATTGCACGTTGCGCCGTCATGCCGCGCTGCCCTCATTTCCCCATACAGCCAAAAGACATCTAGGACAGCGCTGCTGTCCCTGAGGAGTTTTCTTTCCACCGCTTTTCTTGCTTTGTTTTTTGTTTGCGGTTACATCATGTGTGTGTGTGTGTGGACTTACCCCTCCAAGAAGTTAGCAATGTCAGTGAGACGTCACACCAAGGTGCTCGCTGATGGAGAGGGATGACTTGATTGAACCCAAGTTGTAGTGAGCCCCGAGCACCGGTCGCTGAATGCGTCCTGTCGGTGTGTTGCGTGTGTTGCGTGTGTTGGTGTCTGGTCCTGGTCTGCGCTGCAGTTTGCGCTGCAGGACCTGAAGATTGCTCTGATAGCAATGCTCCAAGTGTGCACTCACTGTTTGTATTGTAGCCCCCCCCCCTTCTATCAGTTACGGCCCTGTCCAAGCTGCAGCGGATGTAGGGACCATATCAATTTGGGACCTAATTTAATTCGGTACAAATGTAGTGCAGCCAACAAAAGACATGGGTTTGGTGACAAATTTGCCATTTGCATGAGGTCATGGACACATTTTGTTGAGATAGAGTGCATCCCAACAATTGCAAGTACTGTATCCAACTGTATCCCAAGCTCCAGAAGTGCGTATCACATGTGTATCCCAATCGTTTCTTCATTTGTAGTCGTATGCGCTCAGCTCCCCCGTCCTTCGTTCCTTTGCGGCTCTTCCCCAGACACGATGCAGCAATTATCTTTGAAGCTGCCTATTGATTTTGCCTGTATTCTGCGGGGGATGGCCTCATTCCTTTTTCTCACGGTTTTCATGTATCACATGCGTATCCCGTGTGTATCTCTAACACCAAAAGTGTGCATCCCGCGCTGACGTGGATACACACCATCTCCCCCTCTGTCCCTGACCCTCTTGGACATGGGCCCTTGCGCTGGTCGTGCGGAAGCGCGCCCATGCCCATGGCCTTTCGACTTCGAGTTCGTGTTCGGAAGTCCATTGGTACTGCCGACCCCCGTGCCTGAGACCCCCCATCGGTGGTCTCCTCCGCCCCCCTACCCCGCCTCCCGCATCCCACGCCACAGAGCGACGACCTCCTCCTGCGGCTGGACAACCTCAAGGACTACTTCACGTACTCGTTCTACTGCAACGTCTGCCGCTCGCTGTTCGAGGCCCACAAGCTGCTGATGAGCTTCAGCCTCTGCGCGGCCATCCTCCGCTCAGAGGGCGAGTTGGACGAGCTTGAGTGGCGCTACCTTCTGACGGGCCCCACGGTATGCCCCCGTCCCCGTAGCAGCGACGGCCCCGTCCCCCACGGGAATCCCTTATACAGTGCGCGTCAAAATTACCCACCGTAAAAATCACAAGCGGTACAAATTGTCACGGTCTGAGGGCCCTCCAGGGCGGTCCTTAAGGACCCAGATTTTTTTTTTTTTGTTAAGGACCGCCCTAAAGGACCGCCGCAAGGGATCACCAACCGCCAACCGCCACCAACCGCCAACCACCAACCGCCACCAACCGCCGCCAATCGCCAGCGGCGACCAACCGCCAACTGCCAACCACTACCAACCACCACCAACCACCAATCACCAATCACCAACCGCCGCCAACCACCACCAACCGCCACCAACCGCCGGTTGCCAACTGCCAACCGCCAATCGCCGCCAACCGCCAACCGCCAACCGCCACCAACCATGGTTGAACACATGGAGTGCCCGCGGGGTTTCTTGGGAAAACGGAACTTGTAACGGAACACTTGTTTTTTTCCCGTTAAGGACCGCCCTGGGCCCCTCTCGGGATAATTTCACCCAAACCAAACAAAAGTTCAGCCAGGTACGGGCAGTATCCTCATGAATTTCATGCTTCCGGGCTGCCGCTGTGTAGCCAACTTGTCTTGCTTCCATGGTACCGGGCGCAATAAACTGATGATCGCAGGATTGCCGCTTGCGCCTTGATCTGCCAACAGGAATGATAAGTTGTACCGCTTGTGATATGTCCGCACGGTGAACTTTTTACGCCCCCCAAGCCAACGCTCTTTGATACCTTCTCAGTTGGCTGTAGGGGGTTCTGGCAAGAGCAAGCATTTTTTCTCTTGTTTAGACCAATGGAACGCCGCACACTGCCTGGGAGGCTGTGGGATAACTTTTACTCGGGGGTACTTTTTAACCCACACTGTAGGCAACCCAGGGACCCAAGACCCCCCCCCCCAAACGATGTATTTGAACACCTGACAACCAGCTGAGGAGCTCCGCCCCCGGACCAAAGTGACCATCGTGGGAAAAAAAACAAAAGTAACCGTTGGGAACATCTTGTCCAGCCATTTGTGGTACACACATTTTTGCGCCCCAGACCCCTCTCTCCTCTCTTCTACCCCCCCCCCCCCCCCCAACAACAGCTGAACTTGGCTCACGGCCATCCATTTTCTCTTCAGACATGAGATGTGTGGTCGTTGGATAGGCCGTAAACATACTCAGATCGGGTGGACGCAGGCCGGCATGCATTTCAATGGGTAAGTGCTTGTGCAATTCCTGAGGTAAATCTTCAGCTTGTCTCAACTGACAAAAACCACGGCCTAAACGCACGCCAGACACAAGACACGCACCGGGATGGGCTCGGGATGGGGCTCTCCAGGCGTTGCAGCAGCAACGGTCCGTCAGAGGCTCGGGGCCCCGGCAAAGGAAACGCACGTCCGTCAGGGAGCCGGGCCGTGTTGCGTGAGACGGCCATTGAAGAGACCTTTTCCTGCCCGAAAGAAGACACCAAACAACTCATTGGCAGTTGGGACGTCAACTCCCGGCGGTTGGCAGTTGGGACGTCAACTCCCGGCGGTTGGCAGTTCGGACGTCAACTCCCGGCGGTTGGCAGTTGGGACGTCAACTCCCGGCGGTTGGCAGTTGGGACGTCAACTCCCGGCGGTTGGCAGTTGGGACGTCAACTCCCGGCGGTTGGCAGTTGGGACGTCAACTCCCGGCGGTTGGCAGTTGGGACGACAACCCCCGGCGGTTGGCAGTTGGGACGACAACCCCCGGCGGTTGGAACCACCAAAAACCGCCAGTCCACCGCCGTCCGTCCGGGTTCAGCCGGTTGCCCTGCCATCCCCACCGCCCTCTGCCCAGGCCACCGTCGCCGCCAGTCCCAACCCCGCCAAAGACTGGCTCGTGGAGGAGAGCTGGAGCGAGCTGCAGTTCGTGAGCTCCGCGCTGCCCGCCTTCAAGGGCTTCGCGGCCAGTTTCGCGAAGGACATCGCCCATTACAAGGGCTACTTCGACTCCGGGGAGTCGCACGTGTACCCGCTGCACGGGCACTGGGAGTCCACGCTGACCCGACTGCAGAGGCTGATCCTCCTCAAGTGCCTGAGGCCTGACCTGGTGCTGCAGGTGTGCGCCAGGAATCCCGTGGCCGTGGGATATGGGGCATCAGCGATGTATTGGAACGGCCGACAACCGCAGGAGGACCCCCCCCCCCCGCCCCCCGGGATCCTTTTACCAACTACGGGGGGGGTCCCCCCCCGGACCCCCCCCCCACTTTTAAAAGATTGGGCCAGATTTCCTTCCAAGCATCTTCTTCGGCGCCGCTGATTCGTTTAAATCAAAAACTTTCTTCGGCGCCTCTAAAACCCAGCACCACCGGGGGACACGCTTGACCCAACCCCCCAGCCCCCCTGGACCCCCCCCCCCCTCTCGAAAAAGAGCCGTGCCCCCCCCCGCCCCCAGACCAAAGTGACCATCGTGGAAAAAAACGAAATTGACGATTGTGAAAATCTAATCGGGCCATATTTGGTACACAAACTTTTGGGTCCCAGACCCCCCCCCCCCCCAATACCGAGGCCTTGTGCCAAACCCACCCCCCACCACCTCTCCTCCAATACATCGCTGTGTGGCAGAGGTCTGTTGCAGTTGTTGGGGTCCGGCCGGTGTTGGGACAAGGGCGGGAGGGTGCCTGAGTCGATGCCTTCCCTCGGCCGCGTTTTCCTCAGCGATGCGGGGCGTGCCAGTCCCGTGCTCCGCCCAAGAAGGCGGCGCTGGTCCCGCTGTCATAGCGCTGGGACGTACCGAGACCGCACCCGCTCTGGGACAACAATCGTTGGTTGTTTCATTGAAAAAAGGTTGACTGGAGAACAATTTTTATGGCAAAGTTTAAGTGGAACATTTTTTATTGGGAAAAAAATTATTGGAAAGTTCGTTACTGGAAAGCTGCCCCGGAGGGTGTCTGCGGGAGCGCTGCGAGCTGGAAGGCCCGCATAGAGGCTCGCTTATGCCGGGGAAGTGGAGGGGGTATTCCACCTTTTTGGGGGACCCCGCAACCCCCCCCCCCCCTCCCAGGGCGCCCAGCCTAGGCCCTGACGCCAAGTGCCAGCCTCAACGGCATTTGTAACCGACAGTAACCGCCCCCAACCGCCTCGGCAACCTCCTCCAACCGCCTGTCTAACCGCTTCCCGGGCTGCTGCTGAGGCCCCTTCCCTTCCAATGCCATGCTGCCCGTCCCCTCTTTGGTCCAGGGGACCCCCGCCGCCCCCCCCTCCGCGCACATCCCCCAGGGCGTGCAGGACTTCGTGACGGACTGCATCGGGGAGAAGTACATCCTGGTGCCGTGCTTCAACCTCGCGGACTCCTACCGGGACTCGGAGACCACCAGCCCTTTGATCTTCATCCTGAGCCCCGGCGCTGATCCGATGCACGAGGTCCGGGCAGGGCCGGGCCGCGCGGGCAGGGGCTTTTGAAAGGGCCGGGACAAGTTGGGGATTCACTTCCGGGGGGGGGGGGGGTCGATAAAGCCCCCCAAAACTGGGGGAGGGGGGTTCGGGAAAAGGGCTCAAGGCAGGACCATTAATCAATTATATTGAACTGTGGCGCCAAAGGCGCCGAAAATTTTTTTGAGCATTAAAATTGGTCAATTTTTTTTCACCAAACACATGGCAAATGATGACTTTTCTGAACCCCCTCGACGCGCTGATTCTAAAAATCCCATTTTCATTTTTTGCTGAATTTTGGGTCCGGGTCACCTCCGGGGCCTTGGGGCAAGTCTCAGTGGGATTTTTGGGGCCCGTCAATTGAGCCCTTTGGGGGGGGGTCCAGCCAGAAGGCTCTATCGACCCCCCCCCCCCCCCGGCAACGAAAGCCCGCTTGCCCCTGCGGGGCCCTTTCTGCCTGGGGCCCGCCGCGAAGAGGCCGCGCGCGCTGGGCTCCCGGGCCAAGGGGTTGCCGGGCGCGGCCTCTGGCGGCGCGGTCCCGACGCGGAGGGCTGGCAGGGGATCGAGCGCGACCGGCTTCTCAAGAGGTTTCCTTTTTGGGAGGGGGGGTGGGGGGTGAAGGAAAGCCGAGGGACCCGCTTCGGCGATGGGGGCTGAAGGCCATGGATGGCGGTCAACTGGCGGTTGTTGGTGGTTCCAACCGCCGGCAGTTCACGTGCCAACTGCCGCGGGAGACAATGAGCTCTTGTTTTCCCTTTCAACAATGAAACCATCCCCTCGATGCCCCCGCCCCCCCCCTGCCCCCCTACCCCCCGGGGGGGGGGTGAACCGTAAACCGGGGGGGGGGGTCAGTTTGCCGTTCCTTTTTCCGTTTGATGCGCTTCTGTCGTGTTTTGTCAGAGGCGTGTGGGGCTGTGGGTGTGGGTGTATGTGTGCCCGGGGGGGGGGGGGGGGGGGCAGGGAGGGCTGGGATCTGATATGATGGGGGTGTGCCCACCGCCAGAGTGTGGACCGCGTTGCGCACCCTCACACACAAGCAGCGGGACCGACTCTTCAGCGCCTCGCAGGCCCATTGGACTTGGGGCAGAAGTTCACCGCGGCTGCCCCGGACGGTGGTCTCATTGCCCCGGACGTTGGCTCACGTACACCGGGTGGCACCTGATGCCGGCGGCCCCGGGGGGGGGGGGGGGGGGGGCAGGGGGTGGTACATGCATTGGTACGTGCGTCAACTCTGTGCGTACACATGCGCATCCGCATTGGTGTGGCAGACAGGGGACTGACGGATCTTTCGTCGCAGGCTGCGTCAGCCCCAGGGGGGGGGGGGGGGGGGGTACCAGAAAGGCTGATGGAGTGTGCCGGTTGGTACTGCTGGGTGTACGCCCCTGTGCGCCTTTTGAGGAGGGCATCCTCCACTTGTGCAGAGGTGGGTTGGGTGCCCACCCGTTGGGTTGGACGTGGACGGGGGTTGGTTTCCATACGCGACCCCCCCCCCCCCCCACAGAATTTTGCTTAACAGCTCAGCGTCTCCTGGGGTGGGGGCAGGGCGGTCCTTAAGGGACTAGATTTTTTTTTTGTTCAGGACCGCCCTTAAGGACCGCCCCAAGGGACCACCAACCGCTAACCGCCAACTGCCACCAACCGCCAACCGCCACCAACCGCCAACCGCCAACCGCCACCAACCGCCAACCGTCAACCGCTGCCAACCGCCACCCACCCATCACCAACTGCCAACTGCCGCCAACCGCCAACCGCCAACCGCCGCCAACTGCCAACCGCGACCAACCGCCAACCGTCAACCGCTGCCACCTGCCACCAACCACCCATCACCAACTGCCAACCGCCGCCAACCGCCCCCAACCACCAACCGCCAACCGCCAACCGGCAATCTCCACCAGCCGCCAACCGCCAATCGCCACCCACCATGGTTGAACATATGAGCTACATGCGGTCATTTTTGAAAAACCATGTTCCGGAACAGTTTTTTTTTTCCCCCGTTAAGGACCGCCCTGGGTGGGGGGCTGGGGCGGGGTCTAGCACCCCTCGGACCCTAATTTCATTATGGGAAACAATGAAATTTTACAAAAGGAACTATTGATTTGGCTTTTTTTGGTACCCAAATTTTTTGGCTTTTGGGTTCCAGGACCCCCCCCCCCCCTTTCAGGAGAACTCTGCCCCCCCCCCCCCCCTCCCTCCTAGTGGCTGCCGTACGTTGGACTCGGGGCCAAGGCCGAGGACGAGGGAGAGGGGGGGGATGGGGGTACGCATGCAGCCGCTGGTGCGTGACCGACAGCCTTTGGGGCACTCACCCGCCGCCGCTCTCCTGTGCACAGCTGATGAAGTTCGCGGACTCCATGAAGATGACCAAGAAGCTGCACTCCATCTCCCTGGGGCAGGGGCAGGGCCGCAAGGCGGAGGCCCTGATCCAGGAGGGCATGGAGCGGGGGTCGTGGGTGCTGCTGCAGAACTGCCACCTGGCGGTCACCTGGATGCCGACGCTGGAGCACCTCGTGGAGCAGTTCAACCCCGAGACCATGAAGCGGGAGTTCCGCTTGTGGCTCACGTCCATGCCCTCCACCTCCTTCCCGGTGTCGGTGCTGCAGGTGCGGACCCCCCCCCACCCTCGTCCCCAGGGATGCATCGGAAGGGGGGGGAGGTACTCCAACCCCCCCCCCCCCCTTTCAGGGCGCCCAGCCTATGCCCAGCCACCGTCCCCCTGACGGCAAGTGCCAGGCTCAATGGCATTTGTAACCGACAGTAACCGCCCCAACCGCTTTGGCAACCTCCTCCAACCGCCCGTCTAACCGCTTCTGGGCCGCCTCTGAGGCCCCTTCCCTTGAAATGCATCCCTGCTTGTCCCCCGGGCCATCGCCGTCCCGTGCAATGCCCATGGGTATTGCGCCGTGGCCTGCGGTCGCACTGCTCTGACCGCATGGGAAACGGAATTCCGGGCCGGTTCCAGGCACCAGCTTCTTCCGGAATGAGATGCCCCCCCCCCCCCCCCAGTGGCTCTTGGGTGGGGGCTGTATTGAATAGGGCACGTCTGCGGAGGTTCCACCAGCACCTCTGCGTGGCTCACCTTGATGCGGCTTTACCCCCGCCCTCAAAGAACGTCCTGAGATTGTGGGTGGTTTTAGGCGGTTGGCGGTTGGCGGTTGGTGGTTGGCGGTTGGCGGTTGGCGGTTGGCGGTTGGCGGTTGGTGGTTGGCGGTTGGCGGTTGGTGGTTGGCGGTTGGCGGTTGGCGGTTGGCGGTTGGTGGTTGGTGGTCCATCGACGGGAGTCAACGGTTCCCACGCGGACTGGCTGGTGCCCAGCACCGTTTGCTGATCAGCAGGTGCACTGTTTCTGTTGATGACCAGGGGGCCCCAGAGGGCGGCGGCCGGTTGTCTCGGGTCATGTGTCCCGCAGGTCGGCATCAAGATGACCAACGAGCCGCCCAAAGGGCTGCGCAACAACGTCATGGGGTCCTACACGTCCTTCACGGACGACTTCCTGGACAAGTGCGAGAAGGCCCCCGAGTTCAAGAAGCTCCTGTTCGCCCTCTGCTTCTTCCATGCGGTCATTCAGGTGCGGAGTGCTGCACCCCCCCCTCAACCCCAGAAGAGGGGCGGTTGGCGGTGCGCGTGGGGGCGTGTTTTCAATGTGCGGGGGGCACCCTGTTCCAATGCAGCGAAACGCGCTGCTTGTGCGGTGCGGTGCAGGTGCGGTTGCGGTGGAGGCGTGCGGTCGCAGTTGCGGGTGCGGGTGCGGGTGGAGGCGGCGGTGGCCGTGGCCATGGCGGTGGCGGTTCTGTGCGGTGCGGTGCGGTGTGGCATGGCACGCTGCAGTGTGTCATGTGGTGTGCCGTGGTGTGGTGTGGTGTGATGAGGGGGATCTCAGACCCTCTCCCCCCAGTCACGTTGCGGGTTGTGGTGAGCACCTCCTGGGGTCTTTGTGATGACTGCATACCAGGCACTGATCAGGCCGTCAGGGGAGGACGCCATGGGCAGAAGTTGCATTCTGGATGCCCCCCCCCCCAGGCAGGGGGATGTCCGCAGTAGTACGGGTGCCTGCTTGTCATGGCAGAAGGTTCAAGGGTGAGAGACTAATAGGCGCCGCCACAGGCTAACAGAGTTAACCACCAAGGCCTTGTGCCCCCCCCCCCCCCCAAGTGAACATTCTGGGCTGTCCAAAAGTTCTGGGCTTCCCTTCAAAATATCAGGACCACCGGGGGTGGGGGGTTAACCCCCGCCCCCCCCCCCCCACAGACCCTCCCTTAGGTCACCCTCCCTCACGTGGAACTCCGGGGCAAGGTCCCTTGCAATGCCCCCAGCCCCAAGGGCTCTGGCCTGCCATATCCGGCCCTTTCCCGTAGGAGCGCCGCAAGTTCGGGCCTTTGGGCTGGAACACGCCGTATGAGTTCACGACCGCTGACTTGTCCGTGTGCATCCGGCAGCTGCAGCATTTCTTGGACATTTACGACGACATCCCGTACCCAGTCATCCAGTTCTTGACGGGGCAGATCAACTACGGGGGCCGCGTGACCGACGACCTTGACCGCAGGTGCTGCAGTGGTTCATGGCCCCAGCCCGGGCTGGTGGGGGGCGGTGGGGCAAACACGACAGAATCAAGTGGGGATTCGGTAGAGACATGGAGGTAGAGGTACAAGCAAAAAGTTTACGGGTAGAGGTAGAGGAGCAGGGCTCTAAGGGGACCAACTTTTCGGTGAGTCCACCATGTGCCCGTTGTTAAGTCGTTTGGTGGTGAGCAGGTTGTGAACAAGGCCATAGTGGGAAGAGTGCTTTATCTCCTGTCTTCACCTTTTAGGCCCAAGACTTGCCACGTCTGTCCGTTGTCCCCCTGTGTAGCGCCATGGAAATCCCCAAGGGTTTTGCAAAGCAAGCACGCATTTTCGACCCAAGACAAGTGCCAAACATGCCCACAGACCCTGCTATGTACCCTTTGATGTTTCCTCACAATGTGCATGCCCAATTGGTTGAAAGTGGTTAGTGGGCGTTGTACAAAGCCTCCCTGGTCGAAGACACCTGTGATTTTGATATTCACCAGTGGTGGGATAGCATGAAAGAACGGTTGCCCACCATGTACCCATATGCAATCCAAACCCTGTGCATTCCGCACACATTTTGAGATGTTGAGCGTTTATTTTCCATGTGGAAGAATGTGCGCTCGGAGGAGCAATATAGTATGCAACATGGGTAGCACAAAGCGTATGTCTCATGTGGACCAATGGTGTTGTTAATACACCATAAAAACTGTATTGCGAAAGGAAATGGTGTCCGTGATGTTGTCTAGATCATGCAAATCTTTGGAAAGGCATGGGGACCTTGTCAACCGCCGTTTTTTTACAGATTTCCCCATTTCCCCCATTTTTCACGGCTTTGGCGGTGAGTTGTGGTGGCAGTGAGATTACAGGTAGAGGTAGAGGTAAAGGTAGAGGTAGACGTGCAGACAAAGGTAGAGGTAGAAGTAGAGGTAGAGGTGGAGGTACAGGCAGGTGTTGAGGCAGAGGTAAAGGTTTAGGTAGAGTTAGGGATAGAGATAGAGATAGAGGTAGAAGTAGAGGTATAGACAGAGGTAGAGGTAGAGGTAGAGGTAGAGGTATAGATAGAGGTAGAGGCAAGAGTAGAGGCAGCAGTTTATGTAGAGGTGAAGGTAGCGGGAGGAAGAGGTAGATGAGGCAGAGGTAAAGGCAGAGATACTGCTGGCCGCTGGCGGCTTACCTGCCAATCAGGGGTCAAAATAAGAGGGGGCTTGCCTACAAAGACGGACTCGTGTGTGGTGCCCAGCGACGGGCCTCATCCACATTGTCTTTTCCACCTTCAAAGCACCAATGATCCTCGTCCATTGCATGGCTGCATCGCACTGCTGTGCAGGTGCCTCATGACGATGTTGGACCGCTTCATGTGCCCTGCCGTCATTGAGGACGGGTACCAGTTCTCAAAGGGCGAAGGCAGTGGTATGTACCGAACCATTGAGCCCGGCAATCGCTCGTATTACATGGACCACATCCGCGAATGGCCCCTGAACCCGCATCCGGAGGTCTTCGGGCTGCATGCCAATGCAGACCTCACGTGCGCCCGCAACGAGACCAGCCGTGTGCTGGCCACCCTCTTGAGCATGCAGGTGTGCTCGGGTAGGCTTTGCTGTGGTGCATTGTGGGTGTGTGTGTCCGCACGTGTGTTTGTGGTGTGGTGTGGTGTGGTGTGGTGTGGTGTGGTGTGGTGTGGTGTGGTGTGGTGTGGTGTGGTGTGGTGTGGTGTGGTGTGGTGTGGTGTGGTGTGGTGTGGTGTGGTGTGGTGTGGTGTGGTGTGGTGTGGTAGGGTGTGGTGTGGTGTGGTGTGGTGTGGTGTGGTGTGGTGTGGTGTGGTGTGGTGTGGTGTGGTGTGGTGTGGTGTGGTGTGGTGTGGTGTGGTGTGGTGTGGTGTGGTGTGGTGTGGTGTGGTGTGGTGTGGTGTGGTGTGGTGTGGTGTGGTAGGGTGTCTGGCATGGAGGTCTGGTCGGCGCAACACGCATGGCATTGCAGTGCCATAGACAGTGCATGGGCATGGTGCGCCTCGCATTGATAGTGCACACGGACTGCACGGGTGGCTCAGAGGGGGCCCCGTATCAGTGCGTAGGCATTGCATGGGTTGTGGTGCACAGCGGGTGCCAAGGCGCGCGAGGGGCATTGGCGGTGCATTGGCAGTGTGCAGCGGATCGCCACTGGCAACGTGCACTTGGGCACGTGAGCGGCCTTTCATGCCGCATCACCCCCTTCCCTGTGCGGCCCCATGGCGCGCAGGTGGGCACGGTCACCGGCGAAGGGCAGACGCGGGATGATGTGGTGAAGCAGCTCACGGACGATCTGACGCCCAAGATCCCGCCGCTGTTCGACTTGGAGGCGTTCATGAAGAAGTTCCCCATTCGCTATGAGCAGAGCATGAACACTGTTGTGGTGCAGGTCTGGTCTTGCGCCCCCACCCCCCCCCCCTCCCTCCCCCCGCGGTCCCGCGCACCACTCGTGGGCACTTGTTGTTGTTGTTGTTGTTGTTGTTGTTGTTGTTGTTGGGGCATCTGCCAGTGTTGCATGGGCGCCAGCATACGTGCATACCGCTGCCCAGGGATGCATTGGAAGGGGGCAGGCCCCCCCCCCCCAGGGACTTGCTTGAGCGGGGGGGGGAGGGGGGGAGGGGGTCCAGGGGAGGGGGGGAGGGGGTCCAGGGGGGAGGGGTCCCTCCCCTCCCGTCAGAACGTACCTAGTCCACAGGGAACAGAAAATTTATTGGGCAACGAACCACTCAGCACATAAAAATGTCATCTTGTTGGTAGCAAACAAAGCCAATTCATCATTGCAGGTCAATTCAGGGTTCCCTCATCTAATCAAGACACAACAAATACAGCAAAGCGGGACATTCACCATCTCATGCCGTGTATGTTGTAATTCGTGTAATTTTTTTTTTTCGCTGTAAATGGGCGTAACAAAAAAACCGTATAGTCGTGTAATTTTTTTTTTCCGCTGTAAGTCGTGTAAGCCGGCTTACACGACTTACAGCAAAAAAAAAATTACACGACCTGACGGTTTTTTTGTTACGCGCATTTACAGCGAAAAAAAAAATTACACGACTTACAACCAAAAAAAAAATTACACGACCTGACGGTTTTTTTGTTACACGCATTTACAGCGAAAAAAAAAAATTACACAACTTACAGCAAAAAAAAAAAATTACACGACCTGACGGTTTTTTGTTACACGCATTTACAGCAGAAAAAAAAGGCGGCAGGGGTTATGTAGCCACCTTGCCCACTTGTGGGCCACTTCTGATTCTGCCCCCCGCTCTGAAGCGGTGGGGACCCCCTAGGCGGCAGGGGTGATGTAGCCACCTTGCCCACTTGTGGGCCACTTCTGATTCTGCCCCCCGCTCTGAAGCGGTGGGGACCCCCTAGGCGGCAGGGGTTATGTAGCCACCTTGCCCACTTGTGGGCCACTTCTGATTCTGCCCCCCGCTCTGAAGCGGTGGGGACCCCCGAGGCGGTAGGGGTTATGTAGCCACCTTGCCCACAAGTGGGCCACTTCTGATTCTGCCCCCCGCTCTGAAGCGGAGGGGATCCCCTAGGCAGGGCCGTCCTTAAGGGGCGAGATTTTTTTTTTGTTAAGGACAGCCCTTAAGGACAGCCCCTAGAGGCCTTTTTGCCCCGGCCGAACGTGGGCCATGTCTACCCCCCCGGCCCTCTTTTGGGCACCACTTCTGATTTTGCCCCCCGCTCTGAAGCGATGGGGATCCCCGATACGGCAGGTCCACTCATTTGATCCGTCCTTTCTTGTCGGCCTTGAAGAAATCTTCGCGAACCACCAAGCACCGCGCCTTGGGATTCCAAACGGACGGTTGGTCTTGTGGTTTTCAAAGCTTGAACATCGCGAAGCAGGTGGTGGAGCACCGGGGTGCTTTTTCCAATGTGCCCCTTGTCCCAATGGGTGCCGGTTTTGTGGACTATGTGCTCAGCATTGTTAATGCTGATCGTGCTGTGCGGGTCGTTCAAGCGCCCGGTGCTGATGTGGAGGGCGTGACCGAGCTTTCTGGCCCTCCTGAGTCCCCCCCCAGCACCCAAGTTGAAGGTGCACTTTCGGCTAAGGAGGACAGTGTTCAGGCCACCCCCACCCCACTCGAAGGCAAGGAGGCCTGTGCCGAGCAGAGCGTGGAAAGCCCGGAGGCCAGGCCGCAACCTTCCGTAGACACTCCCACCGAGGAGGAGGACACCCGTCCCAAGGTCCTCATCCGTGGAGAGTGGCGCAAGGTGCCGGATGGCTACCCAGCAGATGCATCTGGCCAGCTGGAGCGTGACCAGCTTTTCATTGATGACCTGTGCAAGCAGCTAGTTCCAGAGTTGCGCGCCGCTTGTCAGCTTAACGCCAATCCTGGTGCAAAGCCCAAGTCCGGTGACACAAAAACGGACTTGGTCTACAAGCGTGCATTCTGCAACTACTTGTAGCGGGTGCATGTTTTGTGGGCTGTATTTTCCTCCGCCGTTTGGTGTACCAATGGTGGAGCGTATAAGATTGCTATAATATTGGCCCCATGCCAGTGCCTTGGTGGCCTATAATGGTGGCAGTAGCGTTGGCCATGGCCCTGTCGGGACTCTTTTTCTTGAGCCTGATTTTGTTCCCAGTGCAGGCACACTGGATGTTGGCCATGGCCCTGTCAGGACTCTTCTCTTGGGCCTGATTTTGAGTCTAGTGCCGATGACAACATGTGAAACTATGTTATATTGGCCGAGTCCCAACTAATTGGTGGCCACGCAGAGTACTATGTGCTTTGTGGACTCGGCGTCCCATCGCTAAGGTCGCTATGGGGTGCCGTACGGAACCAGCAGCTGTACATATTGCGCATGTATTGCAAAGGTTGGATTTCTTTCAATTTTTCAATTTTTTTTATAATTTACACGACTTACCGCAAAAAAAAAAATTACACGACTTACCGCAAAAATTAAAAAATTCAATTTTTTTTATAATTCACACAACTTACAGCAAAAAAAAAAATTACACGCATTTACAGCAAAAAAAAATTACACGACTATACGGTTTTTTTGTACACGACTTACATTTTTCACTCTCATGCCAACTCACAGTGATCATGGTCAATTGGAATTAGACTCCCCTGAACTGGAGCCTCCATCTGTAGTGGAAGTGGAGCTGGAACCTGATGATGATGAGGAATCTGAGTCACTGCCTGAATGGGAGACATCAGACAAGTGTTGCCATTGGCACACTCAAAAACAGTGTGGCACATGCTTTTTGTCTCTTCCGGCCAGTGATCCTATCTTTAAACCTAAAATAAAGCAGCGCGTCGATTACGTCTTTGCGTTTTGCGCGTGGCGACGGTTGGACTGGGGAGCAGAAATACACTGACAATGAGCGTTGGGTCGTGGTAATCTGCAAGACAAGGAACGCAGAGTACACATAAAACGATAAGTAAATAGTGTGTGGCGTGCGCCGAAGGTGCCGAGAATTTTTTTCCCCGTCACCAAAAAAAGTTCCCAAAACCCAGGTTTTCAGCTGCACTTGAGCTGAGGGGGGAGGGGGGGAGGGGGTCCAGGGGGGAGCCCCCCCCCCCCCCGTCGGAATGAAAATTAAAGCAAGTCCCTGCCCCCCCCCCCCCCCCCAGGGCGCCCAGCATACGCCCGGCCACTGTCTCCCTGACGGCAAGTGCCAGCTTCAACGGCATTTGTAACCGACAGTAACCGCCCCTAACCGCTTTGGCAACCTCCTCCAACCACCTTTGTAACCGCTTCTGAGGCCCCTTCCCTTCCAATGCATCCCTGCCGCTGCCGAATCGGTCCTACCCCCCACACCCCGCCCTCCCTGTCCTCCCGCCACCGCATGATCCGCTCCTCGATGGTCCCGCATGTGTTACGTTTTGCAGGAGGCGGAACGCTTCAATCGGCTGCTCAAGGTCATCCACTACTCCATCAAAGAATTGGCCCGAGCCATCAAAGGAGACGTGGTGATGTCCCAAGAGCTGGAGAACGTGGGCACCAGCATGTACACCAATCAGGTGCCACCCCGTCGTCACCCTGCGGGCACCCGGTGCACGCGGCACGGGGGACGCTCGCGTGTGGCCCTGCAGTCACCAGCGGCTGGGAAAGCGGTTGGGGGGGAGGCATCGGGCGGTTACAAAGCGGTTGGGGAGCGGTTGGGGACGGACGCGAGCGGTTCGGACTGTGCATGGGAAGGTAGCATATCGGGAATGGTGTGGGTCACGTACTCTCTGTTTCTGTACCACATGTTATATGAGCTGTTGGACCCTTGGTGCAGCAGCCTACCCCTGCAGGAAGTTGGCAATGTCAGTGAGACGTCACACCGCTCGCCGAAGGTGCTCGCCGATGGAGAGAGAGATGACCTGGTGACCCCGGGTTGCAGCTGACTCTGGGCACCAGTTGCTGTTTGTTTGTTTCTGTGTGCCATGTATGATGTATCACGGGGTCTGCCCTGTTATCAGATCCCTGCACAGTTTCACACTGTATGACATGGTCTGCACATGGCTGTGAGTCCTTAGTTCTTAGCCCCCACCCCCTTTTGTAATAGCTCCGCCCTTGTCCAAGCTCCAGCGGGCGTAGGGGCTGTATTAATTTGGGACCTAATTTGGTTCGGTACAAATGTAGTGCGGCCACATAAGACATGGGTTTGGTGACGAATTTGCCCGTTATATAGGGTCATGGACACATTATTTCTGAGTGTTTGCCCATTTGAACCCACATACCTCAGACTTTGGGGATATTTCTGCACCATATCCCCCTTTCTTGCACCAGCTCACCATGCAATCTTCTCTTTTTGAACCTGGGCATCTACGGCCTTGTCCAAGCCACAGTAGGCGTAGGGACCGTATTAATTTGGGACTTTTCCGTAGCTTATACATGAGGTGGGGGGGGGGGGGGTACTGCATGTGATACGCCCTACTTCCTTTCCCGCCGCAGGTCCCCGAGCTGTGGCGGGCCAAGGCCTACCCGTCCCTGCGGCCGCTGTCGTCGTGGGTGGACGACCTGGTGCGGCGGTGCGAGTTCCTGCAGCGCTGGTTCGAGCGCGGCACGCCCACCGTGTTCTGGATCTCGGGGTTCTACTTCCCCCAGGCCTTCCTCACGGGCACGCTCCAGAACCAGGCCCGCCGCCTGCAGGTCTCCATCGACACCATCTCCTTCGGCTTCGAGATGAAGGCGCAGCCCGTCGCCAAACTGACGCGGCCGGACGAGGGTGTGTGGGGCGGTGCGGGTGCCGGGGCTGTTGGCGGCCGTTGCGGGTGCCGGTGCACTGCGCGTGGGACGCGCATGGGAATGGGCGTGAGAGTGACGCCGTTGCAGTGCGGGTCAGGAATGCCCACAGCGTTGCAGACCGGTGGTGCGGGGGGGGGGGGGGGGGATTTCGGACAGACGGAACTTGGAACGGCAAAATTTAGCAACACAGAAGTGTGCCAAATTATGCCGCGGTATTTTAAGGTCCGGAGCCCCTTTTCTCCGTGGCATTGTTAGCGCTCTTGGCATGCACATTCCCTTTGTGCCCGCGCAGTTTGCTCTGCAGCGGCAGTCTGGCAGGGCTCCCAGCCTCCAGGAAATAGCAGCAACCAAAAGGCCCATGGGAAGGCCCACCATTCATTCACAGTCTGTGCGTGTTGTGCCACCGTCCGTGATTTTGTACCAATTACAGGGGGGGGGAAAATTTAGTATGGGAAAATTTTTGCCCGGAAAAATTCCGCCACAATCGTTAAAAGTGATGGGGAAAATTGCGCCACCCTTTTCCATGGTGAAGGGCAAGGCCTAAGGTCGGCTCTCCTTATTGAGGGGGACACCACTTGAGGAAAAGCTGTGATGAGGGTCTAGTTTGCTCAGGTCCCCGCAGTTCCCCGCACTGCAAGTGGCATCCAAAATACTGATTGCACCCAGCTGCTGACCCTGGTCGTAACTCCCCAATTAGGAGTCCTCGGGCCTTGCTCTTTATCTTTTTGCAATTCCTTTTGGGTATTTTTTGCTGTGGCCCCCCACTATTTCCGCCACAATCGTTAAAAGTGATGGGAAAAATTGCGCCAGAATTGGCCGTACGAAATTTTTCCAGACAGGTTTCTTCCCATACTAAGTTCCCCCCCCCCCCCCCCCCGTATTCGGTGGTATTTCAGAATTGGTGCCAAATTTTCTCCGCACCAAATTTCGCCGTTCCAAATCTGCACACACCAAATCCCCCCCCCCCCCCCCCCGCGGTCGGTCATTTGTCTCCGTTGGGATACTTCTCTGCCGTAAACTTAGCCACCGGCTCCTTGGCACCCCATCCACTGATCCACGCCCTCCCCCCCTCCCATGTTCACAGGGGTGTTGATCTACGGGCTGTACATGGAGGGGGCCCGCTGGGACGGCCCCTCGCACTCCGTCGTGGAGCCCCGGCCCAAGGAGCTGTTCACGGAGATGCCGGTCGTGTGGCTGCGCCCCGTCGTGGACCGGGTGCCGCCCGCGAAGCACTACGCCTGCCCCGTCTACAAGACCCTGTCGCGGGCCGGGACGCTGTCGACCACGGGGCACAGCACGAACTTCGTGCTGATGATGGACATCCCTAGCGCCCAGCCGGAGGCCCATTGGGTGGGGCGGGGGGTGGCCTGCTTCTGCGAGGTCGTCCAGTGAGGCCGAACGGGGGGGGGGTTGACGACTCCAAATGCACTCTTCGTCTTACTTTGGTGTGGTTTGTTCAGGAAATTCTGCAGCAGACCTCCCACCAGCGTCTGCCAACTCAGACATGATCCGATGGAGCAGGATCCTACTGAGCCACGCGCTGGACGCAGCATGTTCCTACTGAGTTCTGGTGGTGCAGGGGGCGGGTATTACTGAGTGGCCGTTGGTACGGTGCCGATTCCTACTGAGAACCAGTTTCCCTGCCAGATGCCAGTGGCATGTCTGATCTGCAGTTTGTTGAAATTGTTTGGCTTTGTTCAATTTGACACAACAACAAGCATCAGGTGCCCCACACAGATTTCAGGATTGCATTCTTCTGCATTGCTCCTCAAAGCAGAGGTAGAATGTTGTAGAATATTGGTACAATAGCGGGTAAGCGCCGGCTTTGCATTTTGCGTTGTATGTGCGTGCGTGCGTGCGTGCGTGTGTGCCTCTGTGCTCGTGTACTGAGCGACTGGACCCTTGGTGCAGCGGCTTGCCCCTCCAAGAAGTGAGCGATGTCAGTGAAACGTCACACCGAAGTGCTCGCTAATGGAGAGGGATGATTTGGTTGAACCCAAGTTGTAGTGAGCCCCGAGCACCAGTCGCTGAATGCGTCCTGTCTGTGTGTTGTGTGTGTGAGTGTCTGGTCCTGGGTTGTGCTGCAGTTTGCGCTGCAGGACCTGAAGATTGCTCTGATAGCAATGCTCCAAGTGTGCACTCACTGTTTCTACGGTACTGTGTGGTATGCTACAAGTGTCTGTGTGGGATTCGGTATGCGTTGCGACAGGTATCCAAATTCGCTTCCTCCCTTCTCTTCAGTGACTTTGATACAGTGACCGCTTAGCCTCCAGGGGTGCACCTGTGTCACGGTCGCTGAGCAGCGCAGGGCGGGGGTAGGATCTGAGTCTCCCACAGCACCTCTCTTTGCCTTGCACTGCAGAAAGGCGCCTAGCCACATGACAATGTCACACTCATTGTTTTTGCTGGCCTGACGAGCTGAAGCTGTCCAGTGCAGTGCCCTGTTTGCCTCCAGGGTTGTTGTGTTGGATCCATTGCATAGTGTGTGTGTGCCTGCACTGACGTGCTTGCAATGGAACGAGAGAGTCCCACACCCCCTCGGCTCTCAGCCTCATGCATGTCCTCCGTAGTCCGATCATGGCCTGACGAGATTTGGGACTGCCCCGCGCACAGTGGTCGTGTTCAAGGGGCCGGGCCATGGGTGGTCCTCACGCCGCGTGTGTGCGGTGTGCGCATCGGCGGTCGCATGTCCGTCGGGGCGTGGCCCCCCCCTGCGCGCAGGCGACAGCAGCAGTAATCCTCCGTGTCAGCTGTGGAGGATGCGTCTGGCTTCGCGAATTTGAGGAAAGAAATGCGACCGTTGGGGCCCAGTGGCCCTTGGGCGCGTGTTCTGCTGGTGCCTGTCGCCCGTGCGCGGGGCAGACCCCCCTCCGTGTCTCTGTGCATATGTCTTGGACGTATGCGTGCGGGAATTTTGTATAAGGGCCCCCGGGGGGGGCTCGGCAGAACACAGGCCGCGACTCGCCATGCGGCGTCGGAGCAAAGTCCCCCCCCCCCCCCCCCGCAGTCGCCGCCGCCGCCGAGGCGCCTCCGTGGGTCCGGATCCACGTTTTTGTGACATAGACTGTGCTCTGCCTGTCCGGCGGGCTCATGTAGATACCCTGCGCTCCCGATACCCGTGACCCCACCGCTCCGCATGGGATTCCGTTTCATGCCTCTGAACCCCCCCCCCCCTTTCCCCAGTGCCGCTTTGGACCGACCCAGTCTGAAGGAGCACCCCCCCCCCCCCCCCCAGTCCAAGGGAAGTGGTAGAATGGCCGTACAACCGTGGGAGCAGCGGGGGGGGGGGGGCTGTAAGACCAAAGGGACCGTCGTGGGAAACAACGAAATGTACCGTTGGGAAATCTGATTGGGCCATTTTGGGGGCACACACTTTTGGGTCCCAGACCCTCCCCCCCCCCCACCCCTTCGAACATTTCCCTGCCTCTGTCTTACGGCTTCTCCGGCGTAAGCCCCTGCCACGCACGCCGCCGCGGGTCCGGGGGCACGCCTCAACACAACACGCCCAAGTGCGTGCCCCCCCCCCCCCCCTGGCGGGGGGTATCAGAGGCAGACCGCATCCCCCCCCCCCCACCCCCGTGACGCACAGGCCCAGGGCTGCGACGGGGCTGGGGGGGGGGTGCCCCCCAACGGAGGGGCGCGGAATAGCGTGCGCTCTTGCGTCTCTAGTCCTCGTAACCCCCGTCCCTCAGGTCCGTGAACACGACGGTCACACGGGGGGTGGCCGCGCGATTGTGTGGCCGTGCGAAGGGGCTGCGCATTGGGCACACCAACGACAGCCACGGGCCTGCGATCCCCTTCAAACCAGTCAAAACCGGCCCGAGCCCGTTCCTTTGTTTTTCCTGCTAAACACGTCCGCTAGACACCGCCGGTGGTTCACCCTGCGGGAAACCTAACGCTCTGTTCTCCAGTGCAGTTGTCTATTCTCCGTTGCTGACCCGTGCACTCCACATTGTTGTTGCAGAATGACCGCCGAAATATATGGGGCGGGTTCTGTCGGGGGCCAAAAAAATGCAATAAACTGCGTTTCCCCGGGGCTACGTGCATTTTTAGCAAAATTATCCTGGAGGACAAAATTGTAGAGCTCGTAAGTGCGCATCCGATGGTCCGTGTTGCGGCCAATTTTGACGCGCCCAGACCGAGTTATGGCCATTTTGGACGCCCGGCCGGCCACATCCGGGCCAAGAATTTCGGAACTGAAAACGACGAGAGCACTTTACAAGGAACGGACTGAACAAGTCCATCAGGAAAACAGGGGACAGTTGAAGCCCCTGTCCATTGATGAGCGGCGGACATGTCGCGCAAAAGGTGAAGTGATGGTGTCTACCAACGGCCGTCGGCGGCAGGGCTGGGCTGACTCAGTCAAGTCAGTCATGAGTCACGATTTTTTGACTCAGTCAAGTCAAGTCATGAGTCACGCCCCTCCAGTCGACTCAGTCAACTCACCGTGCCGCGGTGACTGTGACTGAATAGGCCCTTAGGAGTCGCGGATCGGCGGTTCGATTCCCTCTGCGATCTGTACCATGGCGCGCTGGCGATCGCTCTGCCGATCGCCGATCGGCGAGCGGTCGCCAGCGATCGCTCCAGCGCTCACCCCAGGGGGGATCGAACCTACGCTCGCTACAACAATTTTAATGCCGGATTTAACAGTGGGATTCGGCGCGGCGGCGGTTCGATTCCGGCCGCAGTCACATTTTTTGGCTGACTGAGTCATGACTCAGTCACGAGTCACGATCGCCGGTGACTGACTCCAGTCAGTCATGAGTCATCGATTTTTTGACTCAGTCAAGTCTCAGTCACAGTCGGGCGATTTTGACTCAGTCTGCCCAGCACTGGTCGGCGGTTGACTTTTGGCGGTTGGCAGCCAAAGTAGACACCTCCGGAAGTTTTTGTGGTGATGGGGTCCCGGATGGCTGTCCACCCTTTCCTTCCTTTTTTTTCCATACTGCCCGCCTGATGCTTCTATTTGGATGTCGCCCTGTCACCTGATCACCTGCCGGCGGTTTTGGCGGTTACCACCGGTAGTCACGTCTGCCGCCCTTGCGCCCCACTTCCTTTGCCAGGCGAGGCTTCGGTCCCCCCCTCAAGTGAAGGCACCGGGTCACCCCAGCCCCCCCCCCTTCCTTGTCCCCTTGGGGGCGGCGCTTACTGACCACGGTCCAGCCCCACGCGCCACGGACCTGGCACCGCGAGAAAAGATCCAGTCAGCACACCACTGACCACTACTCGCGGTCTGCCAACTGCCGTCCTGTACCCCACGGATTTATTAGAACGGCTGACAACCGTAGGAGGAGGTCTCTCCACCCTGGACCCCCCCCCCCCCCCCGACCAAAGTGACTATAGTCGGAAAGAACGAGATCACCTCGAAGAGAGGTTGTTAGATCAAGCGCAGGCACCGGCGCCATATACCCCCTTGTTTTGGGGTCATTCGCGTAGCATACCCCAATGTATGTTCTCGGATGTCCAACCCCTTGTAAAATCATCAATTTGGGGGAGAAAATTATCCCCCAATCAATTTCTCGAGTTTGACCCTCCTCTTCTAATACATCCTTGCTGCACCCGCCAACTGGTGTCGGTGACCGCTGTCGTTTGCCTGCTGCTGCCCTCCCTCCGCGACACGTGTTGGCCAATGCTAATGAAGAAAGGAGCGCGCGCCTCCCGTCCCATTTTCCCGCCGGTTGTATCCCCCGGAGCCTTGCCCCATACATGTGACCTGGATATCGGCCCTAGACCTGCCCCCCCCGACCCTTGCCCTGACCTCTTGCCCTGCATGACCCTAGAGCGAACCTCCATGCGGGCCCATGCCCGGCCCTGCACTGCTTGTGACTGCTGCGGTGCACACCTGACCCCCACGACGTCCAGCCTATCCTCAGGATGCGAGGAACAGAAGATGGACCATGATAGAAGCACTGCAGGCCGTGCGGTGCACAGACCATACTGACTGCTAGCGTCTGGTGTTGACATGGGTACCTGTCTGCATGCCGCTGTATTGGCGGTTTGTTTTTTCTGGGGGGTCTATTTGTGTCACTCTGTACAGAACGAAGAGAGTGTCGTGGATCCGGCCCCGTTTCGGGGGGGGGGAGGGGGCTGACGAGGATTTTGTTGTGTTGACGTGTGCCTGCTCTCTGTGACTTGCACACCACACGTCTCCGTACCGGGGGGGGGGGATCCGTGGCTGCCCTCCCCCCCTCCTCTCCTCTCCTCACATGCCACAGAGGCAGACTGGTGGCTCTGACGGACAAGGACAGATGGTCTGTGTCCAGCTAACGGCCATCGTCAAATTTACGGCCAAGCATCCCCTTGACTAGTGACCCAGTCTAACCCCTGTTTTGCTGCCCGCAGCTCTGGTGGCGGAGAAAGGTACGTAAGGTGACCAGTGCGCGTGCCTCTGGTCGTGAGAACGAGGGGCGGGGTGCTTGCGGGTAAACTTTGGCCTGTGGAGTGGCAGTGGTCTGCCTTGGGTTGCGCCCCATTCCTTCACACGCTGGGGTGCATCGGGCACGGTGATGAGCCTCCATGTCAACCTGGACCCTGTGCCGAAGTGCATGCGTGTTGTGCGTGTCTACGGCCCTGTTGGCCATTGAGGACATCGGAGGGGGGGTGGGCTCTTTGGCAAGGGCCTGGACAACACGGAACTCAACAGCGAAGAGGAGGCGAGGAAGGGCCAGCGGAAGCCCGGAAACCCTGTGGAACATGCGGAAAAAAGCGATTGTTGTCACCAGAGTTTGCCCCCCCCCTTGCACACAACGGGTCTCAGCATCCAAATGGATTTTGTGAGCCATGCATATGTTTGGTGGGTCAGGACCGGGGGCGTCGGTGATTGCAGGGATCCGTCGGACCATTGGATCTTGGGGTGAGTATTCGCCAAGCTGCAGGCTACCAAGGGTACCACCCCTGTGCACGCACGGTCCTGTCTTGGGCAACACCGGGGACGCTGCCGGCGTGCTGTGGTAGCATGTGGAATGCACTGGACGGGGAGAAACACAACTAAGTAGCTGCACGACGAGGTAAAATAGTGGCAAGAGGATTATCTCTGTAGTATTGGGAGAAGAAAACAGTGTCCCCTCTCTTTGTGAGGGGTAGGCCTATCTTACAGGTACTATGTGATTCTGGCTGTGTGCCAATGATGTGACATATGACCAAATTGAGCTCACCTTCACACCTTCCGGACTATGTCTACTGAGAAGGAAATAGTGGCAAGAGGATTTTCGTTTGGAGTCTTTTTGGAAATTGTCCAACGAACAACCCACTTTGGGGCACCCAAGGCTTTCCCCACTGCCCCTATGAATAGTCCGCCTGTCCCTCCCATGGGAGGGGCATCGTCACTTGCACACACACACGTTGTTTGTGCAGCGACAGAGCGCCAATTGGCCCAGGAAAGCACCTGAACAGCCCCGGCCCAAGTTGAAAACAATGCACCAATGTGGCCTGACCAGGGGCAGACAAGCGTTCGTGGGGACTGGATCTTCACCAAAGGACAGAGGGGCGCATTCACAGGCTGTTCTAGGGGAACATCTACTGCAGCAAGCTGCACCATAGGCCTGAGTGTGGAGTGCTGTCGGAAATGCATTGTACGACGCGTCGGGGCGTCGTACAAGGCGTCGGGGCCCGACGCGTCGGGAGCGTACGACGCGTCGTACAGTGTCGTACAAGGCGTCGGGGCCCGACGCGTCGGGGATGTACGACGCGTCGTACAGTGTCGTACAAGGTGTCGTACAGCACCAACACCGTACGACACAGTACGACATAGTACGACCGCCCTCCCCCTCTAGGCGGGTAAACGATGGCAGCGGACCGTCTTGGGGGAAGGGGGCCTTCGGCCCCCTTCCCAAATATTGGCACTTCGCGTCTACAACATGCCGACAGTGTCTACAATTAGCAGGCCGCGTCTACCTGTGGTGCACAGTGTCTACAGACCCCAGACCGCCCTCCCCCTGTGCAGAGTGTTGCTTAATAGAAGGGGGGGGGCAGAGTGTTGCTTAAGAGAGGGGGGGGGGGGGGGGCAGAGTGTTGCTTAAGAGAGGGGGGGGGGCAGAGTGTTGCTTAAGACACTGTACGACGCGTCGTACAGTGTCGTACAAGGCGTCGGGGCCCGACGCGTCGGGGATGTACGACGCGTCGTACAGTGTCGTACAAGGTGTCGGGGCCCGACGCGTCGGGGATGTACGACGCGTCGGGAGGTGTCGGGGCCCGACGCGTCGTAAAATCCCTATTTCGACAGTAGTGTGAGTGTGGCCCGAAAACCCATGCTTGTTGCTGTGGCTTCTCAGAGCCTGAGTACAAAGGGATCGGAAAACAGCGACAGAAGTCCGAGATTGCATTGATCACGTTTGGTACCACAAATGGCACCCGCACAGCTCAAACCAAACCGTGACCAATGGAATTCAATCTGGGCCAGCCCAGTTTAAGTGATGGGTGGTGGCGTGTGTCCCTCTCGTACTCCGTTTTGTCACTGATCACTGGTACAAACACAAACACTGCGGAGGCCCACCACAGGCGCCTGTACCCAATTGGTTTATGGCCTCTTTCAGGGCATGGCTGTGCAGGTGCAGGTCTAGTCAGGGCAAATTGGAAGATGCATAGCGTGCTGGCACGTCGGCAACCCTCAGTCACTGGTTTGTATCTATGCCATAGTGGCTGAGTTGGTATTACCACCGTCGAATGGCATGTTGCCTTCAGGTTGCCCCTAGAACTCGCCTGAGCAACCCCCTCCCCCCTTGCACAGTCCCCCGGGGGGAACCATCCATCACTTGCCCCAGAAGTCCAAAGCACCGCAGGCGCCAAAGAAAGGGAGTTGTAACGGGAAGTTCGGGTTTGGGTCCTGGGGGGAGCGTTAGCGCGCCGGGCATCTGTTTTTGACCATTCCCCACTCATGCCTGTTTTTGCCCCCACCTCACCAAACAATTTGGAGTACCTTCTCGCCGTGTCTAAGAATTTGGCCCAGCCTTTGCACCCAGTTGATGACGATGGCAAGGGTGGTGGTTGGAATGGTGGGAGTGACATTTTGTGTTGTTGAATTCTCATATTTCGGCTTATACAAGGTGCCTTGCAGAGAGAGGTTTGTGGTCTAGTGCGGTCTACTTGGGGGACTTCCCAAGGTAAGGATAAACTTGGGGCTAGACATAAGATACTTAATACAAACTTAGAGCGCCGGGCATGCGCCGGGCGCGTGCCGGGCAAACATTCCCCCCTGCTTGGTGCATGCCAGGGGTGTCATTTGGTGACTGTTCCTCCGGGGGGCGTCGTGCAAGCTGAAGGGACTGTCCATGGGGGCGCGCGGCTAGCCGAGTAGCTGAGTAGCTGAAGTATGTTTCCCCCACACGGGAAGCCTACGGGCGTGGTAGTCTCCAGTGCATTACTTGGTACCAGACTCAGCTAATCCCCACTACGTGTTAGATCCGCTACCACAGTCATTTGTGGGATCATCGTAGCACTGGACAGCTCTGAACCTTAATTCCGAGAGGTTATCTTGAGTACCGTACAGTGAGCAGGCGACGCCAGCACATCTTGGTCTGAGCCAAAAAAAATATGTTTCCCCCATACAATTGTTTCCCCCCACATGACGAGCCGGACAATGAGGTTCTGTGATACTGTTGCGGCATTGATCCCAGCTTGAGGAGCTCTGAGAGTAGGTTAGCGCACCGGGTACACACCGGGCGTGCACCGGGCACCCATGCTTTGGTGTGGCCCTTCGAGTTGGGGTTAAGGACTCCCACTCTTCGGTGTGGCCACTTGAGTGGTCCATCACGCACAAGAGGAAGATTCTTTGATTTTGAGGTGGGTGGCCATGATGGGACCTACAAGGGTGGGGTGCGTGTGATCGTCCCATTTGTTGGGCGAAAAAATGGGAAGTTGTTTGATTGCCAACAGTCATACAATGTCCTTGTGCTTAGGGCCCCTGGGCTAGAGGAGGGAGTGGTGTTTGGGGGTAAAGCATTGTGATAGATGGCTGGAACATCCATTGGGATGTTGGGGGTGCCAGGCGGGCGCTGGGCAAACATACCTCTGTGGGGAGTCATGGAAACCTCGTGATATGGCCACACAATTGTTTGCTCTCTTTGGGAGTTCCCTCGGGAATTCATGGCCCTCCCTGACCGACCCACCGCAATCCCGTTCCGCTCCCGGTGCATTTCCCTGCAGAGTGTCGCCTGTGCAATGGCGTGTGAGTGCGCAGGACTCTCCTGACGCTGCGGCCACTGCGCATGTGCCGCCGTGCCTGAGCCACGCGGGGCACTGGATGGCAACGCTCGAGCGCCGCGACCCGGCCTATGGGCAGTGCGGCGCGTTCACGCAGGTCCCAGTGGGGGTGTCCGCGGTGGACGTTGTGGCCCCCGATGAGGCGCGGCGCATCAAGCAGCTCTTTGACAGTGCCTGCGGCATTGATACGTTGCATAAAGTGCGTGCTGTGCTGAAGGCCTGCGGGGAGAGCCCGTCGCGTGCAGAGGTCACTCCATTTCTGCTGCACTATGTCCAGTTGTGCTCCTGAATCAGGGATGCGACTACTATCGGGCCATGTTTTTGGTGGGGGTGAGGGGGCGGGGGGTTGCTATATGGCCATGGTGTTGTGTCCATGGTGTAGTGTGCAAGCTAGTGTCCTGTAATAGTGTCCCGCAAGTGACTCGCAGAGCTAACCGCAAAAAACGCCTCACTGTACTGTACATAGTGGAGCACCCCAACCAAGAAGGGGACACGTGCATTGATTGGACTTCGCAGTACTGCTGGACTAATGGCTGGAATTGTCTATGGCGGGGACATTCAGTCTATCGGAACCGACCATTGATCCCCCTGTAATAGTGTCTGGGTGTAGTGTCCATGGTATAGTGACAGACAGCGGATGAAGACCAAGCGACGACCGTCTGCAGCCGACCAACAGCCCGTGCCATCGACCGGGTGGCGATTCGACAAAAAGGCCCATGTTGAGGGCGGGGGGCACTGCACATCCATAAGCAAACTTGCCACCGCTGGTGCGCGGCAGAGAAACGGGGTCTCGGAGCCCCTTTGCCATGCCTTCAGTTGAGGTCAAACCGGTGGGGGCCCGGGGGACCAATCATGCCCAAGTCCCGGATGGTGGTTGGGCTGTTGAAATCCGACCCGCCTGGCATAGAACCCCCCCCCCCCCCCAGCCCCACCCGTGGGGGCCTGTCATTTGGTCTTTCCCCCCTATCAGCAAGCATTCAAACGCCTCCAGGCAATAGCAGCAAGCACCCAGAAGTACGGTGCATGTACTAAGTAGTACAGGGGGGGGGGTTTCGTGGCACTTTAATTTTGCATGGGAAATTTCGCATTTCAAATTGACCGCGAAATTTCCCACGCAAAATTCCGGGTGCCCCGCGAATTTCTCGCACACCAGCGGTACACACTGTGGACTCTGGCGGCGGGGGGGGGGGGAGTCAGGCTTTGACACCAGGGGGCTCCGCGAAATTTCCCACAGCGAAATTTACCACCGCGAATTTGACTTGGCGCGAAATCCCCCCCCCCCCTGTAGGGGTAGGGGTGCTGCTCGTTTGGGGGGTTTGGGGGGTGGCAATGGGGCCTTTTCGTCATTTTGGGGTCATAGTTGCACATTTTTTGGCAGCAACAAGGAATTTGACGTTGCATTGTGCTTTCCACAGAACCCGATGGATGCTACGTCGTCCCTCCCCGGTTCAGAAAGGTTGTGTCGGATTCCCCAAAACCATGTTTCTGGACATGTTGTACGCACGTATTTTGCCCCCGCTCAAGGGATTTGGGACTCAGAGCAATGCCCAGGCATGACCAGGCGATAATGCAGAACCAAACGGCCTTGTCTCTCGCCCCAACCAGGGAGGGTACAAGGAAGCACAATGTGCCATTGGACAGTAAAATGGCCAGCCAGACATGCAATGAACGGAGAAGGCCATGAAGGCCGTGGGAAGGTAGGCGCGGCTGGAGCTAAGTGGCAGGTCCACGCCTGACCTTTGGAGGCCCAGGATTGGTGCTGCTGCTGCCAGACACAGCAGAACCGGAGGTACGGTGGGGTGCGCAAGAGCACTGCTGGTGTGTCAAGCATGAGTTACGGTACCTCTTGCGGCCCATTCCACGCCAACCTCTGGCAACCTCCAACGAACCTCCAGCAAGCTCTAACGAACCTCCGAACCTCCGGCAACCTCCATTGAACCTCTGGCAACCTCCAACTAACCTCCGGCAACCTCCAACGAACCTCCGGCAACCTCCAACGAACCCCTGGCAACCTCCAACGAACCTCCGGCAACCTCCAACGAACCTCTGGCAACCTCGAGCGAACCTCCGGCAACCTCCAACGAACCTCCGGCAACCTCCATTTAACCTCCGGCAACCTCCATCTAACCTCCGGCAACCTCCAACGAACCTCCAGCAACCTCCAACGAACCTCCGGCAACCTCCAACGAACCTCCGGCAACCTCCAGCCAACCTCCAGCAACGTCCAACGAACCCCCAGCAACACACTGCAATGGCAGTGGGATCAACGCTGTGGTCTGACCCGGTGGTGACCTCCGTCTTCAGCGCGTGGCCCTGCCCATACTCTGGGCCATGCCTCTGGCATTGCTGCTGTTGCAGGTGCAGCAGCTGCTCGCCTTTGTCGACTTCAAACCCGACACGATCGGGCAGCCGATGACACTGCAGCAGCTCTTCCACGTGATTGTGCTTCTGAAGCGGCGGCGTGCAGACCCCGCTGCCTCTCCAGCTCCGACGAGCCCGAGCTCCGACGACGCCGCCCCTGTTGCCCCCGTGGCGGTCGTGCCACCGACAGCGGTGCTGCCGGCGGATATCCTCAAAAACGTGTGTGCGGACTTCAACATCGACATCGACATTGAGTGCCTGATTAAGAATCGTGACGCAGATGGTAACGGCGTTGTGGAGTACCAGGTACGTGTTGTAAGGAGTAATAGAGGGTTGTTGTGGTTGTTGTTATTGTTGATGTTGTTATTGTCGTTGCTGCTGCTGCTGCTGCCGCTGCTGCTGTTGCTGCTGCTGTTGCTATTTTGTTGTTGTTGTTGGTGTTGATGGTGATGATGTTGCTAGTGTTGTTCTTGTTGTTGTTGATGATGTTGATGTTGTTGATGATGTTGATGTTGTTGTTGTTGCTGTTGTTGTTGTTGTTGTTGCAGCAGCAGCAGCAGCACCAGCTGCTGCTGTTGTTGTTGTTGCTGCTGCTGCTGTTGTTGTTGTTGTTGTTGTTGTTGTTGTTGTTGTTGTTGTTGTTGTTGTTGTTGTTGTTGTTGTTGTTGCTGATGCTGTTGCTGCTGCTGCTGCTGTTGTTGATGATGTTGCTGCTGCTGCTGCTGCTGCTGCTGTTGTTGCTGATGCTGTTGCTGCTGCTGTGGTTGTTATTGTTGATGTTGATGTTGTTGTTGTTGTTGTTGTTGTTATTGTTGTTGTTGTTGATTATCAGGCGTTACGGACGGTTGTTGTCCGACGCCGGCCCTCGAGTCTGCCGCGCCCTCACCTCAGGACTTCTCACAGCTGCTGATCACGAACATGCACCAGGAGTCCGTAGCGTCCCTGACCGCCTCCATGAGCCACATGGTGCGGCCGAGCGGCGGCTACAGCCCCACCCTCCCGCCCGACGCGTTCGCGCCGGAGCAGCCGCACTACTCCGCGGACGCGGACCCGCTGTCCAAGCCCGGCACCGGGAAGAAGAGCCCGAAGAGCGGCGTGCGCGCGGTCCGCCCGAAGGGGCGAAAGGGCCCGGCGCTGACGGCCGGCGCGAACGGCGCGCTGGAGCTTTCGGCCGCGGCGGACCGCGCGCGGCGCCGCAGCAAGGACAGCGCCGCCGGGAAGAAGAAGGCGGGCGGCGCCGGCAGCGCGCACATCGGCGGCCGCCCCGTCGCCGTCGCCGCCGCGGCCTCCCGGTCGCCGCGCGCCGCCTCCTCGGCGTCGGACTCGTCGGCGGACGACGCGGAGGCGCGCGTGGGCGCCGGGCTGCCGCCGTGCGGCGCCGGGGCCGGGGCCGGCAACGGCGCGGCGTCGTTCTCGCGCCGGCTCGCGGCGCGCGACTTCGAGGACGGGACGCTGCCGACGCAGAACGCGGAGGAGGTGTGGTCGCGGCGCGGCTCCGCGAAGGCGTCGGACCGGGCGGGGCCGCGGCGCACGAAGGCGCCCCGCGGCAGCCCGGACCTCGGCATCTGCCCCCCGCCGTACGCGCTGCAGGCGGGCCCCACCGGCGCCGGCGCCAGCCGCGTGCGCTCGGCCGACGCGCCCGCGAAGTCGCCGCGCAAGTCGAAGCCGGCGGTGAAGAAGAAGGGCTCCGAGCGTGCCCTTAACCGGCTGCCCCCCACGTCCCCGACCCCCGGGGCCAGCGCCATCAGCCCCCCGCACTCCCCGATCTCGCTGCCGCCGCAGGCGTCGTGGTCCACCGCCTGCGAGGAGGCGGAGCACGTGCCGCCCGGGGCAGTGGACAGGTCGATGTCGTGGGATGCCTTCGACCTCGATGTCTCCGGCCACAGCCTGGGCTCCCAGTCGAACGCGATGTTCGCACCGCCAGAGGTACGGCCGCCCGTCACCCGCTTTGCACGTTGAACGTTGAACGGGGCCAAGGGGTTGGGGGTTGTTTTCAGGGACAATTTTCAGTGTTGAATGATGTGAAGGCCATTGTTGGTGCTCAATTTTTGTTTTACATAGTGACGGCGCTTGTGAGTCCCAAAGGCTATTTTCAGAGTCGAATGATATCAAAGGTATTTATAGAAATTGACAATATGACGGCTATTTTTAGGATTGAACAATATGAAGTTTTTTTTTTTTCCACTGAAGGCTATTTAGGGGGCGCACCATGCGCTGTGCGAAAAGTCGGCTGTTTTCCATCACCGGTAGCCACGGGTCCCAGGGTCCTGAAGTCTGCACCCCCGAGGCTGTGTTGAATGGATCGTGCATCCTCCTGTCGGTGGGTGGTTTGCAGGGGTGTTCCCGGGATAAACAACGTAATGATTGGCGCTGTGCCCGCGCTGTGCGTGCGCTGTGCGAAAACGCCCCCTTTTAGTGGTGGATCGTGTGAAGGACGTTGTTGGTACTGAAGCTGGTGCCAGCGATGCCGTTGAGTATCCCGCCTGCGGGTCTGTGTGGCTGTGTGGCTCTGTGGCTCTGCAGCCGAGCGCTCTATGTCAGGGGCTCTGTGTGGCTCTGTTGCTGCAAGTGGCCCCGTGTATGTGACGCGGTACGGCGCCGTGGGTCTGCGGGCGCAATGCGAGTGAGATACGGACATTGTCCGGGTGAACAAAGGCACATGCGGCATGCAGACGACGTTGGGTTGTACGCACGAGGTGGGTACTGCTGTCAGCTCCACCGCCGCACTACGTCAGGTACCCCCTTCCCCTTGTCTACGTACGACAGGGGGAGAGGGGGGCTTCAATCCCATTGGGCACTTCACAACCAGCCCCCCACCAGTTGAGACACAGGACGGGGGGCTGGGTTGGGCTGGGGCAGGGCTTCACAAAGGCAGGGATGGAGGCCTCTGCGTCCGTCCCTGCGTGGCACTGGTCCCACATCCTGCGCTGTCCATTTCCAAAGCCAAGCGGACCAGGACAGCCCCCCTGGACCCCACCGTAGCGCAGGGGAGCGGGAGACGCCGTCATTGTGCCGGTGTCTGTGGGCAGGCGCACACAGGGTGCGGCTGGATATGGGTGTATGAAATCGAACTGCCGAACATTGCTCATATGCATACCCAGGGAGGTAGTAGAATGGCTGGCAACCATAGCAGGAGGTGGGGGGGGGGGGGTTGCCCCAGGGATGCATTAGAAGGGGAGGGGCCTCAGAGGTGGTTTCAGAAGCGGTCAGACAGGCATTTGGAGGAGCCAAAGCGGTTGGGGGCGGTTACTGTCGGTTACAAATGCCGTTGAAGCTGGCACGTGCCGTCAGGGAGACGGTGGCTGGGCATAGGCTGGGCGCCCTGGGGGGGGGGGGGCACACACAGGGGGGTACCTCCCCCCCCCTTCCAATGCATCCCTGGGGTACCCCCCCCCCCCCCCACGACCCGGATTTCGTAGCGGGAAAAAAATATGAAATTCACAAAAGGAAATATTCATTTGGGCTGTTTTTGGTGCACAAAATTATGGGTTCCGGACCCCCCCCCCCCTCTCTTCCAATACGTCCCCGGCCATACCAGGACGTGCATGTGTGGAGCGCCTTGTTGACCCGCACGCGCCCCTGCACCTGCGCCCCTGCACTTCACCCCCGTCCCCACAGGCCCCCCCGACGGCCCCCTCCCCGACCCCGTGCGACGAGTACCAGAACCACGTCCGCCGCGTGGACGTCGGCGACGGCCTCCAGTACATCCGCCGCATCTCCCGCCCCTCGTCCGCGGGGCCGGAGACGCCCCCCAAGCCCCGCTCGGGCTCCGCCTCCGCCCCCCCGGCCGCCGTCGTGCGCCACCCCCTGCCCCTCCCCAACACCCCCGTCGCAGCCTCGTCCCCCGCGGAGGGCCTGCAGCGCGCCGCGCAGCCCGTGCCCGTGCCGGCCGGCCGGCCGCCGGTGCTGGAGGAGATGGAGGACGAGGTCAACCGGACGCGCGAGCGCGTGCGCACGGCGCTCGCGCGCGTCCGGGAGCGCGCGGACGCGCTCCGGATGCACTCGCTGACCATCCACCAGATGATCGAGGACGTGGCCGAGGCAGAGGCGCGGGACGTCGCGGGCTCTCCAGCGCAGCCTCCGCCCGCCCCGACGCCGGCCCCGGCCCCCGCCCCGTCGCCCCCGCCGCCCGCGCCCCCGCCCCCCGCCCCCGCCCCCGTGCCGCCGCCCGACATCCTGCCGCCGCCCGACATGCGCCCGCCCAGCGCGGATGCCTACCTCCCGTCGAGCGCCGGCACGCCCCGCAGCGAGGACGACGACGACGCCGAGGAGGAGGCGGCGCCGGAGGCGCGCATGTCCGTGGGCGTCCGCCTCCAGCAGCAGCTGGCGGAGTGGGGTGCGCGCCTGGACGCCCCGGCCCCCGGGGTGCGGCCGCGCCCGGTCCTGGCCGCGACGGGCGGCCCGCGGCCCGGGCGCCGCGCGGCAGAGCTGGCGGACGCGTACAACTCGTGGAACAACTACGAGTTCTGGGCGGAGGTCGCGTGCGTCCCGTACGCTGCGCCGATGTCGCCCGCGCACCTGCCGCACCCGCGGGGCGGGGGGTCGTTCAAGGGGGTCCCGAAGGGGTCGGTGCCGCCGCCGGCCCCCGGGCGGCGTCCGGTGCAGCGCGCGGCGGACCCGGAGCGCCGCGGCCGCCGCCCGAGCTCCGCGAAGCCGGGGGCGGACCGGGCCGGCGCCGGCGAGGCCGCGCCGGAGAAGGGCGGCGGGGCCGCGGGCGGGGACGCGCCGCCCCGCGGCGGCAAGCGGTCCGCGTCCGCGGCGCCCAACCGGGCGGAGGGGGGGCGGAGCGGGAGCGTCGTGAAGGGGGTGCTGTACCACCTGGGGGAGAGCTGATTCTTACTGAGTTCCACCTGGGGGAGAGCTGATTCTTACTGTGTTCCACCTGGGGGAGAGCTGATTCTTACTGAGTTCCACCTGGGGGAGAGCTGATTCTTACTGAGTTCCACCTGGGTGAGAGCTGATTCTTACTGAGTTCCACCTGGGGGAGAGCTGATTCTTACTGAGTTCCACCTGGGGGAGGGCTGATTCTTACTGAGTTCCACCTGGGGGAGAGCTGATTCTTACTGAGTTCCACCTGGGGGAGGGCTGATTCTTACTGAGTTCCACCTGGGGGAGGGCTGATTCTTACTGAGTTCCACCTGGGGGAGGGCTGATTCTTACTGAGTTCCACCTGGGGGAGGGCTGATTCTTACTGAGTTCCACCTGGGGGAGAGCTGATTCTTACTGAGTTCCACCTGGGGGAGGGCTGATTCTTACTGAGTTCCACCTGGGGGAGGGCTGATTCTTACTGAGTGGCAGAGGCAGCGCGGGTGGGTTCAGGGATGTATCGGAATACATCCCTACATCCCTGACACAGGAGCCCCCCCCCCCCCCCCCTCCAGACCCCCTCCCCTCCCCTTCCTCCTCTTCCAATGCGTGATCCAGCCCAGAGCTCTTCAGTGCGATTCTCTGGAGAAAATTCTCTTCGGCCTTCGGAGCCGTTCTTTTCTTTTATTCAGGCAATTTGCTCGTGGCTCGTTAGGCCAGAGACCACAGGAGGAGGGGGGGGGTTCTTCCTAGACCCCCCCCCCTCCCCGCGCCACAAATCCTGGGGCGGCGGGGGGCGCCTGCCCTCTTCAGGAAAGTGGGCGCGCGCGCCTCCTTCGGTTGCCCAGGGCGCTCCCGTACCACCTCGTCCCTTCGTGTTGTTTGTTTGCGCTGAGGAGCGCCCATGGGGGCCGCTCAAAACAGCAGCTCAGCCGCCGAGTTACCGTCCAACCGCCGTCGGTTACCGCCCGATCACGACCGTGTGTCTCTGGTGTGCCACTTCTCCCCCCCCCTTTTTTCTGAAACTGCACGAGGTTTGCGCACGCGACCACCACCCAAAGCACGTGGTGCCGCTCCCAATGCAACGAGCATTTTCAACGGGATTCCTTTGCTTTCACAATCTGCCGGAACTTAGGCATGATCGGTCCCCCGGGCCCCCACCGGTTTGACCTCAACTGAAGGCATGGCAAAGGGGCTCCGAGACCCCGTTTCTGTGCCGCGCACCAGCGGTGGCAAGTTTGCTTATGGATGTGCAGTGCCCCCCGCCCTCAACATGGGCTTTTTTGTCGAATCGCCACCCGGTCGATGGCACGGGCTGTTGGTCGACTGCAGACGGTCTTCATCCGCCGCAGACTCACCGCAAACCGCCGTCGGTTACTTCCCAACCGCAGTTGGTGACCCTGCAACCGCTGCCGGTTGCCCTCCAACCGCCATCTTTTATCTTCCAACCAGTCATTTGCTGAAAGTGGGGCCTATCCCCATCAGGTGGGGGGATGGGGGGGGAAGGTATGAGGGGGGGAGGGGGTACCTGCATTTCCATTGACATACCTGAACTCAAGATGATATATGGCAGATCCAGGGGTCTCTGCTTAGCAAGGGCATCAGGTTGCGTACCGCTGCATGACTCCTGTACACTTGTCGGTGTCCCACTCGCGGTTGTCTTCGCGTTGCACTCTTTGTAACAGAAAGGTACCTCTGGTCTTTTAGGCCACTGACGAGCCACCATCTTCCTGCGCTTTTTGTGCTGATCGCCTCTTGTGCGCATGTGCACTAGCACAGGCTTCCTCCGGGGTATGAGGGCAAAAAAGAGTTTGTGTACCCAAAATGGGCCCCTCGCTTTTGCCGCTCTATTCAAATTTCCATTTTTCCCGAGAGGACATATTTTTTTCTGTGTTCTAGGGCGGGTGGGTCCACGCTCAGCCTCCGTCACCCCCCCGCAGTTGTATGGCGCGCACTCCCACGCGCCATACAATTCCTTTGATGCGCCAACAGCCGATCACGAAAAAAAACAAAACGATGTGCCACAGCCGGACCCAGCGCCACAGCCCCCCAGTCCAGCGCTACGGGCAATCCGCCAGCAATTACCCGCCAACCGCTGGCGGTTGGCTACCAGGCTATTGCTTATGGAGACCCTGGGGGGGGGGGGGGGGGGCAGAGGCCAAAAAAAAGTTTGAGTACCTGAAATCCGCCTCAAATTTCCGGCCCGTTTGATAAATTTCATTTTTCCAGGAAGAAAATTTTTTCTGATGTGGGGAGGGGGTTCGGCCGGGGCTGGCGAGGGCCCCAAACAACCCCCCCCCCCCCCCCGGGGGGTCCTTAAGCAATAGCCTGTTGCCCCCCCTTCCCCCACTCCGGCAGTCATGCCAGGTGCTGTTTGTCTGGGGGACGACTGTTGTCGTTGGGATCCCTCAGCTCCTCTCCGCACCGCGCTGCTGGCTACACAAACTCCAGTCCAAACTTCACCAGTCCATAGCACACTGCGCGCGTGCACACTCCGTCTTTCGGTACGTTGGCAATGCAAGCAACACAATCGAGCACTCAACGAAGCACAACACAGGCTCATCAGAGTTTGCCTGAACGGCAAATGGCAGTGAAACAGCGCATGCAGTCAAACATCAATTCAATGAGTAAGCAACCCATGACGATATGCAACATTCGCCCACATATTTTACCTTTCGAAGGACGCGATACGTGCTTCAGACAAGACCGGCTTGTCTCGCTTGACTAGCAAGTAAGGAACAATTTGCGCCGCATTTGCCCAACCACGGTTTCAAAAGCATATCTTGCATTGGGACTACCAACGTCTTGAAGGCCATGCATCTCGGCTTGTGACCCGCATCATGAATGCTACTCACACCCATGCTGCATGTCAGCGATGGGTGCTTGTGTTGTGTGGTACACACACATGGCGGGCCCTACTGTGGGGCCGCAGCATGCGCTGTGCGAAAAGCCGGCTGGTTTCCACCACCGGTAGCCACGGGTCCCAGGGTCCTGAAGTCTGCACCCCCGATCATGCACGCTTCTGTAGGGGGGTGGTTTCAGGGGTGTTCCCGGGATAAACAACGTAATAATTGGCGCTGTGCGAAAACGCCCCCGCGGCGTCGCTGCATGCCACAGACCAAGCCTGCCCGACTATGCACAGATGGGCCGCAGACTGTACTGCAGCATTGTGTTGCCTGCAGGGAGGTCCAGGGTCGGCCAGCAGGGGGATATGAGGGGGGAGGGGGGGAGGCACGACAATGCCACTTTAAACAACGTAATAATTGGCGCTGTGCGAAAACGCCCCAAGTGTAGAGTAATCGCCCCTCGATTTGGCACACAGCAACCGGCGCACACTGCGTTGTGTTGGTCCTCGTCAACATGAACGGTATCTGAAGCATCACTCCTCCGTGGGACCATTGCATCAGCCTCGAGGACATCCAAAGGCCACCGCAGTATCTGCCTCCGTGCGCATGGGGCCCTTCGGCTTGCGAACCCTCGGCATGACTTGCTGACTCCTCCGCCCTCTAACCCTTCCTCAAGGCATGGGCCTTGTTGGGCCGCGGCATTGTGGCTGGAACGCCTCAGTCTCATCGTCATCAGGGGCGCACCGCGCGCTGTGCGAAAAGTGGTCTGTTTTGGACCCGGTTTACCCGATGGCCTGTTCCCATACGCAGGGCTGCTCAGATCCTTAACTCAGCCCAAAAACTCAGATCATGAGCTATTGTGGGATCACCGGAGCACTGGACAGCTCTGAACGTTGATCCCGAGGGGTTATCTCGAGTACTGTGAAGTGAGCGGGCTACGCCGGCTTAGTCTTAGTCTGAATCCCCCCCCAAAAAAACTCAGATGATGAGCTAAAAACAAATTATGTTTTGCACCGAAAGTGTCAGATTGCTGTCTGAATCTGCTGTTTCTGCCCCATGAACATATGCTTCCCCTGTGGTGGGTGGTGTTCCGGGTGGTCACGGGAACTGACTGACTATTGGGCGCCGTGCCCGCGCTGTGCCCGCGCTGTGCAGAACCGCCCCCCTGGTGTAGTGTAGTGCAGGCCCCGCTAACAACCGTCCGCTGGCGTTACCGGATCGGGGTGTGTTCCGCGTGGCTCAGGTCCCGTGGGTCCCAGGGCATTACCCGCAGCTTGACCGAGCTCCCGGATGTCCCGGTGATTGCATTGGCCCAGCATCGGGTGCAACGCGTCCCAGTGGTGGGTGCGTGGCTCAAGTTTGGCCCCAGGAGCAGCCACCCAGGCCCGTGCGTTGTTGTGTTTCAGGCCCAGAGGGGGCCTCAATCCGCCCCGCGGCCTGGGAAGGCTCGGGGGCATGGCCGAGATGTACTTCTCTTGACACGGACAGCAATGTGTTTGCCGCTGTGTGCGCACCATGTGTCCCTCACTTCTCCAACGTGTGTCTCTCCCAAACAACGAACGTGGAGTTGCGCGAGCACCAAGTCTGCTTTGCATCCCACCCCGTCCAGTCCGAATTGCTCTGGGACTAGTTTGCTGAGGTACCGTTATGGAGGGGGGGTGGGGCGGCTCTACTGGTCCCAGAACGCCCCCTCCCCCAACCCCCACCCCGCCCCCCCCCCCCCAATCCCAGCCGGGGGGCAAAGGGGGGTGCCACAGTTAGTTGCGAAAGTTACCGGGTATTCCACAGGCACCAAAGGCGCCCGACGGATAATTTTTGTCCATGGCTGCCTGTATCCATAGCAGTGCTCTCCATTGTGGACCCCACTTCCTCCCCACTTTGGGGAGCCCCTAGATGGCAAGGGTCATGCAACCCTCACCCTAACCCGAAGGTTTAGAACTTTGAAGGTCCTGTGCCGCCTTGTGTAACCCTAACCCTAACCCTAACCCTGATGCTTAGGGCTTTGAAGGTTCTGTCCAGCCTATGCGCCATGGCCAGTGTGCCCCACCCAAATAGCTGCACAGGTCAGGGCTAGAGGGAGGGCAAGGGTAGGTTCAGGAACATTATGTGGGGGCATGTAATCCCCCCCCCCTCTTCAAGCAAAATAGCCACCCTTGGCCTCTGGACAACACTTAGTTGGGGGGCACCGCGTCACAACCGAGGGGTCCCCCCCCGGTTTCCCCCATGAGCATGTCACATAAACTTGATTCACGCTCCACGAAAAAAGTCTCATGACCAAAAATATTGTGTCTACGCTGAAATGTCACATCCATCGGGGACGAATCTGATGTCAGTCTACGGCAGGATGTTGTGGCCTCCAGTTCTGCTGCAGTGTTTGCGTAATTTGCTGCCGCAGGGCAGGATATTGGGAGTTCCAGTTTTGGAGTCATTTGCGGATTCCTCTCGCACCAGTAACAGTAACAGGCAGTGGAACTGCCGAGCATTGCTGCATATGCACACCTGGACTTGCATGTGTGGAGCGCTCTTTGGCCTGCATGCGGCCCTTTCCCCCATGGGTTCTGAGTTTGACGTGCACTGCGGAGAGAAGCGAACACTACGGAACTTCGAACTGGTCGCCGAACGTTTCTGAAATAGCAATGAAGGCAGGCGCGGCGGGAGCTTGGTGGCCGGTCCACACCTGACCTCTGGAGCAGCCCCCCCCCCCCCCCCCACCCCCACCCCCACCACCGGCCCCCAGGGATTCGCTTGAAGGGGGGGGAGGTACCCCCCCCCCTCCCCACTGCCCTGACTCTACCCGAAAGGCATTCCCATACCCCAACACCAGCCCCAACCGCATTTCCAACCGCCAGTAACCGCCCCCCCCCCAACCGCCGTCGCACCCCCTGTGACCGCTCTGCAACCGCTCTGGAACTGCCCCGATGCCCCCCCCTCCCCTTCAAGCAAAGCCCTGCCGGCCCCACACGCTGCATTGAGAATGCCACAGGACACATCACTGTGCACGGGGTTCAGCTGAACTGAGTGAGTCTGGCATGAGGTCAGGATCATGCTGGGTATTCCAAAACCTGACCTCATGGCCTGTCTGGGGCTGCAATCCCCCAGTCCTCTTCACCACCGCTTCGCTGCAGGTCTTCTGCAGCGATGGATCTTCCATGTCCATAGAGTGTTGAGGGGGCAATGCCGCTGAGGCAGAGTGCGGGAATCGTTTCCTGGGTGCCTTCCTGCAACGTGGTCTGTACATAGGCCTCGGGGGTGGCCTCTGTCCTTCGGGGGGAGTGGAGCCAGACTGGCCATCAGCCCAACCGCGGCCACAGTGGCGGACGGGGCTGTCAAGGCGACGCGTTCAAAGTGAACAGTGTTCCGCTTGTGAGACTTATGACACATTTTTTTGGGGGGGGGGAGCGGGTGGGTTTTCAGGTTGGGACTTCCGGCTCGGTTTTGTTCTTTGGGGGGCGTGCCTCTGGGCTGTGTGTGGTACTGAGGAAGAGCGTACATGGGGATGGGGCAGTGTGTGTGTAGGGGGGGGGGGGGGGTAGCATACCCCGTACGGTGTGTTGTCACATATTGTATGAGCGATTGGACCCTTGGTGCAGCAGCCTACCCCTGCAGGAAGTTGGCAATGTCAGTGAGACGTCACACCGAATTGCTCGCAGATGGAGAGGGATGACTTGGGTGAGCCCAAGTTGCAGTGGGCCCAGTGCACCACTCGCTGATTGTGGGCCATGTCCTGTCGGTTTTGCTACCCGCCGGCAGTGACTGTGTGTGTGTGTGTGTGAGCTGTATCCCGTTCTGTTTGTGTACTGCCAGTTGCTGACTACATCCCCGGTGCTCTGGATCATCTGTTCTGGAGTGAGAGCTTTTCTCTTTTGCAAGTCTGTTTTGGTTGCAACAAAGTGTGTGTGTGGGGGGGGGGGGGGGGGGCAGTTTGGGTGGACGTGCCAGTGGGTGGGGGTGGGGGTGGGGGGGCATGGCTGAGCCCATGCAGCTTTTGGGTCGGGCCCGGGAAGCTGCCCCTTCATGATCTCCTGAAGCGGTCATTTCATGAGAGCCACTGACCCCGATCCACAGACCCCGTCCGGAATGTGTAGTGTGCCCGTCGACAGAGTGCCGTGTGGTAGTGTCGTGAGTCGCGTTTGGTCAGCCCCACCCGCTCACCGATTGACTCGTCCCTGAGAGAGTGCACTGCTGCGGAGCGGAATATGGCTGGCGGCCCCTGCGTTGCCGGTGCGTTAATTGGGGGCACCTCGAGAAGGGTCAACACAATGCCAGTTTTTGACAGTTGCTGGGATATACGACACGTGTGCAGGGAGCCGTACCCCCCCCCCCCCCGTCAGAAAAGCAGGTGTTGTTTCCGCGACCTTTTGGGGCCATGCACCGGTTTGCCCTTAATACCCCCCCCTGTCAGAGTCACAAAAGGTTGTTATTTCCGTCCAATTTTGGACTTTGGTGTGGTACTCGTGAGGGGGAGGAGGGGGGGATGCATGCACACCAACATGAATGATGAAAACACATTCTGGGGCAGGCTATTGCTTAAGGGGGGGAAAAACCACCCGGGGGGGGGGGGGGGGGGTCAGAGGCCACAAAAAAAGTTATACCGAAAATCCTAAAAATCGGCCTCCAATTTCCGGCCCCTTTGATAGATTTCATTTTTTGCTGGAGGACGATTTTTCTGATGTGGGGGGGTGAGTTGGCCGGGGCTGGCCAGGGTCCCAAGCCCCCCCCCCCCCCCCCTCTTGGGGGTCCTTAAGCAATAGCCTGTTCTGGAGAACTCTTTGGCCATCGTTTGACTGCACGGGCGGCCAGTCACACATCCCACAATCGGAGCAGTGACCGGACCAATGTTGCTGTAGCCTGTCAGTCAATGCTTTGCAACGCCCGCTGCGTCTCCATGAAAGCAACCTGGAAGCCCTGAACACTCAAGGCCCACGCACTGCAGGCGCCCAGGCAGGCCTGCGGCACTGACGATGGCTACCGTAAAGCACCACCGAAACGGAGGAGGGCCACCGTGGCACACGCGACACCCCCCCCACGAGAGCCACCAGCGGGCGCTGACAGACCTGGTGGTCTGCGTGGTCTGCGTGGGGCCTGTGCCAGCCTGTGCCAGTCCAGGCAGCCATGTCCATACTGACTTCTGAACCATTTTCTCGAAGACTTGAGAACAACAAAAACATCAGCAGCAGCAGCAGCAGCGGCAGCGGCAGCGGCAGCAGCAGCAACAACAACAACAACAACAACAACAACAACAACAACAACAACAACAACAACAACAACAACAGCAACAGCAACAACAACAACAACAACACCAACAACAACAACAACAACAACAACAACAACAACAACAACAACAACAACAACAACAACAACAACAACAACAACAACAACAACAACAACAACAACGGCCTACATAACGAGCTCTGTTTGCTAGTCTAGGGCGAGGCCAGATACGGAATGTGGACTACACTGTATTCGTTGAGGACCTAATGTGAATTGGCCCTGGTTTACAGTCTGTCTTCCATCATGTCTTTTCTCGTGTCCGGGACTCCTTGTGTTGTGTTATTTGTTTGTCTACTGCCTGCCTGCCTGCCTGCCTGTCTGTCTCTTTGTTTGTTTGTTTGTTTGTTTGTTGTTCTTGTTGTTGTTGTTGTTGTTGTTGCTGTTGTTGTCGTTGTTGTTGTTGCTGCTGCTGCTGCTGCTGTTGGTTCCCCGTTTATTTGCAGAAGTGGGTGGATAATTACAGAAGTGGGTGTGCGATCTTTTATCTGTTGCAAAAGCCGGTGCTTTTACAAGCTATTTCATCATTTTGTTCGTCTAAGACAACCACAGCCTTTTAATGCAAGTGAAATGATCTTTGCAACGGGTGAGGTTCTCAGGCGCCCTGTTATGCAGCTATGGGTACTTGCGCCCCACCCCCCAGAGGGCTGTATGCGACTGACGCTGCGTGCAAAGATGAGTCCATTTTCTTGCATCAATGTGGGGGCACCGACACTCTCATTCAACCACTTCATTTTGGCCTTCACGGCCACTTGTTCCCACCTGCCGCACCACCAGGCATTGGGGCAGTCTGTGGGATCGTCTCGAATGCAAAAGCATGGGTACTGGCGGCACAGGCGAAACCAGGTTTCCCACTCAATTTATAATGATAGTATTGGGTTGTTCCTTTCACCGTTGCACCAGCAAACAGGTTTTTGACTTTTGCTTCATCAAGAAATGTGAAGCGGTGAACTTGGAGAACTTCCCACGCACAAGTCACGGTTTGGTGCGCTGCTGACACGCTGCACGGCCTCCTGTGGGTTCATTGTTTTAGAGGAAGCAGTGCACTCGTGGTAAAGGAGGTGCTTGATGCCAGCCCCCAAACCATCAACAACCGCCTTCCCGTGGTATTAAACCTGAAAAAGCCACTCTCCTTGACAGCCATAACAATTTTCATGAGAGAGCTCAAGGAACAGGGTCGCATTACTAAATTCTTGTCCCGCCCTGTCTGAAAAATATAAAGCCTGGGTGAGACCTGTTCGGCTTTTCATCCACAGAATTGTCGAGCCACAACCAAACCCAGGTTTCCCCAGAAACCCCAGTTTGGCCCCTCTGCCCCTCTTATTACAGTGTGCAGTGGGCTCCCGCCCGTCAGATGGAAGTTGTCTTTTACTGTGCCTTGTCTGGAGGGAAACGGAGCCTGGGCAACCAGCCAAACCAACACACAGCAGTGCACTTTTGCATGGTCCCCTTTCCAATCAACACCGCTGCATCACACTGCTGCATCGCACTGGCACTGCACTTGCTCCACAACATGACAACAGGTTGCAACCAACAGCAGGAGCTTTTCTTTATGGTATTCCTCCTCTGAAATCTGTGCGCGTGTGTGGAGTGCGAAGCGCTCAAGGTAATCCAGACTGCACACACACCAACCCGCGCGCTCCCGCCCGTCAGATGGTTGTTCGAATTACACTGTGCCCGTGTCTTGAGGGCAGGGAGGAACCAGCCAAACCTGGGGCTACACAGTGGCCAAATGTTGTTGTTAAAACTGCACCCATTCCTGTCCCAAATGACGCGACAGAAAATCTGGCAGCTCATCATTCATTTTTGCCCCGGGGCCGCAAGGCCCGCCGTTCGCTGTCCGGCCGCGGGGGAGGGGCTCCGCGGCCGCCTGCGACGCTCAGCTGTAAAGCTGACCCCGGTGATTATCCCGCCGGATTGGCCCTGCCGTAATGGTGGCAACGGACGAAGGTCCGGACGAACCGAAGGCACATTTGTGGATGGCAGGACGGGCCCTACAAGGTTGTATACGGGACTTTTTTTTTTACTGGCCAGAATCCGGATTTTTGGTCAAAAATCGGCGCGCACGCGTGACCAATGGCATTCGCCGACATTTGTCCTGTTGAACTCAGCACCTAGCTAGAGTTGACGAAATTTCGATTTAAGACCATGAATGTGAAGGGTTTTAAAGCCTGAATAATGCTGTAAAATCGGTGTTTCGCAAAACTGCACGAATCACTGTTTCGCAACACCGATCGCCGATTTCCGCCAGCAGGCTGTTAGACGCCGAGGTTTTGACGCAATATTCGTGTTCAGCGTCAAAAACTACCCAGATTTGGCTTTCGGTTTATCAAAATTTGAGCCGGTAGGCCAAAGATATGATTTTTTCAAGTTTTTATACAGTGGGCTCAGTTTGGCCATTTTGGCCTGTTTCGTAGGCCTGTTGTAGCGAAACCACGAGGGTCTAGCAACGAACCAAGTGACAATCCAAGTTCATTTGCACCCAAATGATGTGAAAATGCCCAAGGTTGATCCCTCTAGCCTCCTCTTGATGCCTAGAAGGAGGGTACAAAAGGTAGAAAAAAACAGTACTTAGATAAGGTTGCTGTCTCCATTGTACAGCCTTGTCAAAGTGCTATATCCCGGCCTAGGGATTCAACCTTTGTGCAAACTAGTCCCGTATGGGTCCAATGGAACGGGTATAAGCAATGTTACGTCCCTATGGCCTCTATAGAGAGCACATGGGGGCGAAAACTCAGAGATACGTGCTTTTTAAGCTGTGTTTTTGGGTGCTGTCATAACACCTGCGTACCAAAATCATGGGTCTCCCCCCCGGAGTTCCGGTTGCATCCACATGCTTCCTTGGGACTTCAACCAAGCATATTTGAGTAGTTTGGACCTAGAAGGAGGGGAAAGGCCATTAGTTTGCCCGGTGTACCCCCAATGGCCCCTAGATATATCAGCCGGGGGTTTCGCATTTTAGTCAAAAATGGACATTTTCGGTTTGTGGGTCCATTCGTCGGAGCTCGTTCTCCAACATACCGTGGAGTTAGAACAAAGTGTTGGGCTCGTTTGAAAGCTGAGAACATGTCCTAAAAGGATAATAGGACCCGTCACAGGCCGTCTCACACCCATTTCTTGCAAAAATTGCATCTTTGGTGGTCATTTTTAGGTAAAATCAGGTGTATGTTGTGCATACCCTGCCACGTCAAAACGTGTACCCGTCGGCACGTAGTCAGGTTGGAAGCACATAGGTAACCAAGTCCTCAACCAAGCATAATGGAGTTATTTGGACCTAGAAGAATGCAAAAGATCAATTGTTTGCCCATTCAAGCCCCGTTGGCCCGGAGTTATAAGCAATGGGGGTTTTGCATTTTGGTGAAAAGTAGCAATTTGGAGTTCATGGTCCCATTTGTCGGAGGTCGTTCTCCATCATACCGTTGAGTTGGAACGAACCGTTGGGCTCGTTTGAAAGGTGAAGAGGTATTGTAACGAGATATGGGGACCGGTTATAGGCCACCTTGAACTTGCCTGAAAATCGGGTTTTTTAATCATGGTTTTCAACTAAAATCAGCGTAATAAAACGTGTACTTGTTGGTACGCAGCGAAACTTCTGATACTTTCGGCCTTTGTAGGCTTGGGAAGGAGGAGCATAGCGAGTCCTTCCCAAGCCTAGTCACAAAGCTAATGACATCAATTGGGTTATCCTTTATTTTTTTGTCTTTTTTTTTTCTTTGCTTTTGCTTTGTGTAAAATAGGTAAACTGCTGTTGCTCGATGTGTTATTTTCTTGTTCTGATTTTTTCTTTTTTACTTGATTGCTAAGAGGCAAAAGGAGACGTTGTGCATAGCTAGTGTAGCATGCATTGATATTCTTGGTGCCGCACAATTTTGTTGATGTGATAATAGCATGAAATATGCACTGAAATTCATTCATTAAACAAGGTGTCACTTAGCATTAGGTACATACCATGAACGAGACTTATGAACCGAGTATATTTATCCGTCAATTGTGCTGATTAGGTATTGTCAGAGAATAGGACGTAGGTCTATTGAATGGTGTCAAGCGAGATGGTACAATGGTAGATATGCTACTGCCTCCACTACTGCTCGTCACCACGTATACCACCACCACGAGCACTTTCCCGCCGGGTCTTGTCGCGGGTGGGCGGGCCGGGCGTCCAACAGCGCTTGTTGTGATCAATTCAGCAACTGTGCCTATGTAGAGCCCACAGTGGAGGTCTTACTCGCCGCCTAAGCAATATCCTCAGCAGGTTGTTTGTGAGTGACCCTTAAATTCCCTAAGTCAAACAAATAAATGCAGTAAAAAGGTGGCTGGATGGTAAACACCAACATACACAGGCACATCATATACCATACCATTACCGTTTTCCTCAGCATCATGCTTGTTGTTTGCAAGAGATCCCCCTTGGACAATGGGGGGTTGAGGCTGCAGATGAAAAGGGAAAGGTGGAAGACATGGACTGCAAATGTATGCGCATGTGTATGTATTGCTATGACGCACCCATTGACGACAACAGAGGAAAGGAACCTGAGAGGGGGATGAAGTGGGACATGGCAGTTATTTTGGGCGAGGCCCAACTGTTGCTGCCTCGCTCGCTTTGTGTGGTGGGTGCTGCGGCAGACTGCAACCCCCTGCGGTACGGCGCGGCACCAACCGAACGCTCTGGTGCCGGCCCCTTCGCCACCTCTTTGCCCTGCACCCCATCCCGACGCCCTCACAATCCAACGCTCCGTCCAGGCCATTTTTTTTTGTGTGTGTCGAGGTTTGCCTCGTTCCGCCCCCTCAAGAGCGCGGCCCATGAGCATGTCCTTTGCGCTCGTGTTGGTGTACGTCGGATCGAGCCTCGCCTGCGACTCCCTCATCACGAACGGGGGGTTCCCCGGCATCGGCGTCGGGCTGCCGGTCGGTTGGGACCAGTGGAAGGTCCCGCCGGGCCTCCCCCCGTCGGCGCACGTCCGGACGGAGGACGCGGCGGTGGTGAACGTGACGACGGCGGGCGCCGCCTGGAAAGTGGAGTTCGGGCAGACGGTGCCGCTGGAGGCGGGCCGTTACTACCGCCTGACGCTGAACTACTGGTCGTCGTGCCCGGCCTCGAGCGTGCGCTTTCGGTGCGGACTCGTCGCCGACACCTCCGATGCGTTTTGGCGGACGCGGGCCCTCAGCGTGAGTCCCACAGCGTCCGTTTTCCAGCACACCTGGCTGCAGCCCACGGATTGCACGGCGGTCGCGTGCTCCCTGAACCTGCAGGTCGGAAGGTAAAGATAAGGGGAAGGTATCTGGGCGGTCTCCAAGTTCCAGCTTAAAGTTACGCTTTATTTACCGGACAGCTTTCCATGCGACTTCACATCTGGGGGGGGGGGGGGGGGGGGCACACGATGGAAAGTCGATTTAGCAGCATGAATGTAAAGCCAGTTATAATCTCTAAAATGCTGTTGAATGGATTTTTGGCGCAGATGCGTAAATCTGTTGTCTTTTGGAAAAATTGTCGATTTCTGCGATCTGGCAGCATTGTACCCCCCCCCCCCCTCTTGCGCAAGCACTGCCTTGTCTAAGCACATGAGCCCGTGTTACCGTCGTTTGATGGAATTTTCTGACCACGGTTTTTATGGTCAGAAATGTAGCATTATGCGATTGTGCTTCGCTTGTAGAGGGAAAGGGGGGCTTAATCATGCTTGTGGTAGTTCCTCCTGCTCATACCAACATTCTGCTTGCAATTGCAACCCAATGATGTCCCTGTTGATGTAGCAAGATTTTGGGGTGAAATTTGAATTCTGCAGTAAAGACTATCCTAAAATATAACTTGATCTGTCAAAATTCGACAGGGTAGGTCCTAGTTGTGAATTTTAGGGGTTTTCACAGGGTTTGTCCAATGTAGCCTGTGTTGACTGCCCCGTGCTCCGCTCACAGGGGCCACGGGAACGAACAGGGAGGGGAGTCTTGACCATGGGTGTCCATGGCTGCCCCTTCATGTCTCTCTTTTCCATGCGGAAATGGGGAACTAGACGTAGCAGCAGGCGGTACTCAGCTGAGCACCGTGGAACGGGGAATAGACATAGCAAACGGTGGTACTGCGTAAAGGCGGACCAAGCTGCGTACCATGCAACGGGGCCGCCGTCCGGTTCAGGGCCGGAAGGCGCTTTATCCCTCGCAGTGTCCTTTCCGGCTCGCGGGGATCACAGACACCCAAGCGCCCGGGACGTTCCTGCTGACCCAAGGAATCGAACCTGGGAGCTCCAAATCAGGCGTCGGGTGCGTGACCGCTGAACTACGCAACCTCGTTTTTTTGCAGGTCGGAGAGGATGAGTGCGCGTATTACATGGACAGCGTCGCTCTGTGCGAGGTGGATCTGGACGTGGCGGTGTGCGCGTCGATGGTCACCAACGGGGGGTTCGCCGGGGTGGCCGCCGGGGCGCCCGCGGGCTGGACGTTCACGGTCAAGGACGGCGCCGCGACCGTCCGGACGGAGGACGCCCTCGTGGTGGACGTGGCGACGCCCGGGGCGGACATAAAGGACATCCGGGTCCAGCAGCGGGGCTTCGCGTTCACGCCGGGGGCGTACTACCGGCTCACGATGGTGCACTGGGTCGCCGCGTGCGCGGACGCCCGGCTGGTGGTGGCGGCGGCGGACTTCGGCCCCCCGAAGACGACGCTGTTCGCCAGCCACCGGGTCACGAGCACGCCCGCGGCGGCCCCGTTCACGTACGTGTGGGTCCACGACCACGGGGGCTGCGTCGACTGCGGGGTCACGCTCCGGGTGGGCCTGAGCGCGTGCGAGTACCACTTCGACAACGTCACGATCTGCGAAGTGGGGCTGTCCAACAAAACCGCCTCGGCCACGCCGACCCCCAGTCTCACTTCAACGGCCACTCCCACGGCTCTTACTGCTGCTGCTGGTGGCGGTGGTGGTGGTGGTGGTGGTGGTGGTGGTGGTGGTGGTGGTGGTGGTGGTGGTGGTGGTGGTGGCGGCGGTGGTGGTGGTGGTGGTGGTGGTGGTGGTTGTGGTGGTGGTGGTGGCGGTGGTGGCGGTGGTGGCGGTGGCGGCGGTGGTGGTGCCACGGCAACATCCACCGGCACCCGCACGTGCACTGCCAGCCCCCCCTCCACCCCGAGCCCCGCCCAGACCTGCACGGTCACCGACGCCCCCAGCGCCACCTCCACCGCGTCGCGCAGCCGCACCCGCACCCGCAGCCCCGGCGGCACTTTGGCCCCCACGCCGACCGCGACCGCCACTTCCCGGCGCACCCGCAGCAGCACAGCGACACCGACGCGCATGCGCACGCGCACCGCGAGCCTTACTCCCACCGGCCCCCCCACCCCCACCGGCGTGGTCACCCGTCTGCCTACCCCCAGCCAGACCACGACCTCGACATCCACCCGCAAACCTACCCTCAGTCCCAGTCTCACGTACACTCTGACCCCCATGCGCACCTCCAGCGGCACCCCCACGACAACAAGAGCATCCACGAGTACCGCCACCCCGAACCCCACGCGGAGCCCCGGTGTCACGCAGACTCTCACCTCTGCGCATACCCCCAGCACCACCGCTTCCCCCACACGGATCGCCGCCGCGCTTGCCACTCCCACAGTGACCACCACTCGCACTCGCATCACGGCCACCCTCACCTCAGTGCGCACCTCGAGCGCCACCACCACATTGACAAGGATGTGCACGAGCACCACCACCGCAAAGCCCACTCTGAGCCCCGATCGCACCACGACACAAACTGCCGTGCTCACCCCCACCATGGCCGCCACCCCAACAAGCTTGGTCACGCCCACTGCAGCTCCCTCCCCAACTTCCACTGCCATTCTCACTGCCATGGGCACCCCTACCCCTGCCCACACACCACCTCCTACAGCCAGAACCACAGCCACCCCAACAACCATTGGCTCGCCTACTGCTGCCCCCTCCTCAACTCCCACTGCCATTCCCACCACCATTGGCACCCCTACCCCCGCCCACACACCTGCTCCTACAGCCAGCATCACAGCCACGCCGACAAGGCCTCTCACAGACACCCACACACCCAAGCCCACTTCAACCCCGACAGCACCCACCGCCACAATGACATTGACCAGAATCGGCACAAGTACCCCCAACCACAGCTCCAGCCCGGCCATGACTTGGAGCCCCACGACCACCCCAACACGAGAGCCCCTGAACACCATCACCGCTGGTCCCACTTCCGGTCCCACCCTCACCAACACCCGCACCCGCAGCACAACAGCACCAAGCCCTCCTGTTCCCACTTGGACAGAGACCTCGACTCCCGCACACACCTCCGGCATCACTCCCTCATCGACAGGCATCGGCACCAACACGATGACCCCCACCCCCACGCCCGGTCCCATTCTCGCAAGCGTCACGGCGACTGCCACGCCACCTCGTCCCACACTCTCCGCCACCCCCACCCCCACCGTCCCGGGGCAGTCGTGCTCCGCCACCCGCAGCCCCAGCCCTCCTCCCGCCACCCGCACCGCGGCGCCCACCCCGAGCCCATCGCCCCCCCCCAGCGCCGTCCCGGAGCCCAGCCCACGCCCCCATGCCCCACTGGGTCCGGGCACCGTCACGCTGCACCTCACCGAGCTCACGGCATCGGCCCTCAGCAACGCCGCGGTCCTCAATGTGACCGTCGCCGGGCCCCACAGCGTCCGCCTCGACGCCGTCGCCGTGCAGCCCTCCACCGTGCTGCACCTCCGGGGCGCCTGCCTGTACTCCCTGGCCACGGGGCTCTGCACCGCGGCCCCCGTGGCGTACCCAGTCGTGCTGACCCCCGAGTGGGGCCTGGCCGTGACCGTGGCGTTCCGCGCCGGGGCGCCCCCCGGATTCGTCGCGGGGCAGCTGCGGGTGGTCCAATCGGCCGCGCGCGCGATCTCCGGCGCCTTCTCCGCCCTCCGGCTCCCGGACCCCGCGATCACCGGGGCGCCGCTCCGCGCCGGGCCCGGCGGGCGGGAGGCGTACGTCCTGCGCCGCGGCGGCACGCACTGGCTCGGCGTCGCGCTGCCGCTCGCCGCGGCGCGCGTGCGGCTCGCGTGCCGCGTGGAGGCCTACGCCGAGGCCGACGACGGCGCGCTGCGGTACGACGCCGACCGCACCGCGCAGGTCCTGGCGGGCTTCGCGGCCCCGGCCGACGCCGGGGGCGTTGTGCGCCCCACCGCCGGGCGCCTGACGTACGCGGGCCCGCAGGGCCCAGCCAGGCTGACGTTTTTCCGGCTGTACGTCGACGCCGTCGCGGCGCGCGCGACCGCCCTCCACGCCGGGACGGCCGCGGCCTTCCTGTTCCTGGTCCACCCCGGCGTGGACATGGCCGGCGCGACGCTGGCCATGCCGGCCACTGCGGAGGCCGCGGCGCCCCTCGCCGTCGCCATCGCGGGGGCCCTTCCGGTGCCCGTCTCCCGGTTCGAGTTCGACCTCGGTGGTGGGCTGATGCGGGGGCGCTCGGCGGCGCGCGCGGCGTCCCTGACCGCCCCGTTCGTGAGCGCCCCGACCAACCTGAGCCTCGTGGTCACCGCGCACGACGCCTGGGGCGAGGCCACCGCCTGGCGCGCCGGGCACGTCGTCGTCGTCCCGGCGGCCGCGGGCGCGCTGCGCGCCAAGGCCCGGCTGCTGCGCGCCCGGCCCGCGCTGCGCGCCCCGGGGGTCAGGGACTACGGCGAGCTGCTCGCGGGGCTGCTGCACGACCCCGCGGCCGAGACGGACACCGCGACCGGTCTGCCCGCCGCGGCCGACCCGGACCCGGAGGCCCGGGCGATGGTCGCGGACTTCCTCGCGAAAGCGGCGGCGGCGCTGCGGCCGCCGCCGGACGCCGCGCGGCCCGCGGTCGTGGCGGACGTGAGCCAGGCCGTCGCCAAGGTCCTCGTGTTCGCGGGCCAGGCCCTGCCCCCCCGCAGCGCCTCCGTGGCCATGGCCATCGTGGACCGCACGCTCGCGGGGCCCGTCACGGACGCGGTGCCCCCGGCGGCCCTCGACGACGCCATGCTCTCGATCACGTCGCTGCTGCTGTGGGCGGTGGCGGGCCGGACCGGGAGCGCGCGGCGCGGGCGGGGCCGGGCGCAGGTGGAGCGGCAGGTGCTGAGCCGCGGCTTCTCGTGGGTGGGCAACCTCCTGCGCAGGCGCATGTGCGTCCTGCGGCACACGGAGCGGCTGCGGGCGCTGTCCGGCTGCGAGGACCGCGCCGTCCCCTTCCCGTGCGCCAACTCCCGCGTGTTCCAGGGGTGCCTCGAGGTGCAGACGCGGCTGGTGGGGTCCTCCAACCCCACGGTGAACCTGAGGTGCCTCCTCCGCGTGTGCCGTGGTGCGCTGTGTCCCCGAGGACTGTCCTTTTGGAACGCGGGCTTTCATTTTCATTTTTCACTTTTTTTGCGAAGGACGGCCGAAGATTATCAGTCGCAGGGGTTGGGCAGGGGGTGCCATAAGGACACTCACTCTTTTTTTTTTTTTTTACTATGGCATCCACTCTCTGATGGTAGAGTATCGCCAGATTCTGAGGTACCTCAGATGTTAGTTGTACTAGATGCTGATCCTGAGGGTCCCAGGTTCAATTCCCGGTTGGTGCAATATTTTTGGCTTCGCTTTTTTGGTCTTTTTTGTGTCTGCATGTTACCCCCAGGATTGTGTTGGGCTTCTTTTTTTTTTTGGTCTGGTTTATGTCTGCATGTTACCCCCAGCGGTTACCCTCCAACCGCCATCGGTTACCCACCAACCGCCATCGGTTACCCACCAACCGCCATCGTAGGGCGTATTGGACACTCTGAGTTTTTTTTTTTTTTCTTTCATTACGGCACCCCCTGGGGTTGGGTGACCGACAGCGGTTGTCCTTAAACCGACGGAACACCACATTTTTTTTAACAAGGCAACGCCCCAAGACCAGCAACCCACTGCGGCCGGGAATGGAGCACACTCGTCGGGTGAAGCCGTCGGGTGTGTCGTTCCTGGAGCATTGTGGTGGTGGTCGCGTTGGGTGTTATGGATCTGGGCAGAGCGCGCGCGATCGACCGAGGTCGAGCACGCGAGTCCCATTACGCTCACGCCAGTGCCTGTCACTGGTAGAGTGACGATATAAATATTCGATGTTTGCACCCCCGACCCCCCCGTGGCATGACACAGGCACGTGGGTGAATGGGCCACGTCTCGGTACCCTTGGAATGGTACGGGGCTAACTGGTGCCATGGGAGGGGGAAGCACGGGGGGACGGCCAGGCCCAGTCCTTGTATGTGCCCCCCCCCCCCCCCCCCCGGGTTTTGAGAGATAGTCGTCTTGGGGCCGTGGCGCCAACGGCGCGGTATTTTTTTTTGTGCATGCTGCCCTTTCATCAAACCATGCATGTTTTGAGCGCCTGAATAGCAAGACGAGGTGCTATACAAATGTCGTTGACTGTGAAATGAAGATCCTGCATTCGGAGCTCTTCCCCGGCTCCAGTGCAGTGTATGCATGTGGTAGTAGTGGGTTGCGCGCAGGCCCCCCCACCTTGGGAACCCCCCCCCCCCGCGGCCGAACCCCCCCCCCCCCCCACACCCTCCAGCCGACCCCCCCCCCCACCCCCAAACTCCCCCCCCCCAAGTTTTGACAGATAGCTGGGGTGTGTGTCGCATCAGGACCGGGTGTAGTTGCCCCCCC
>OZ038401.1:4655251-4750251 GCA_964036045.1 Eutreptiella sp. 'Long Island Sound 2002'
AATCCGACCAACGTCTCCCTGAAGTGGAAGGCCGCGACTCCGATTGCGGGCTACAACGCCCTGTCTCGGTTCCCACTGACCCTTCACAGGTCCCCCCTCGCATTGTGTGTGCCTTCCCGGCGGACCGCATCTCCTCCTCTTCCTCCTCCTCCTCCTCCTCCTCCTCCTCCTCCTTCTCCTGTGTGTGCGTGTGTGCATGTGATCGCCTGCCCTGCTATGTATCGTCCACAGCACACACCCACGCACACACGCACGCGCACGCACACGCGCACGCGCACGCTCACGCGCACGCGACTGGGTTTCTGGGTCGTTGGTTCAATGGTTTTCCTCACGTCGTGTGTGCGTGTGTATCTCTCTGTGTCTTTCTGAGTCTCTACTTTTCTTTCGAAAGACGCCTCGCCTTGTGACAACACGTCGCGACCATTGTTTTGATTGTGTTGTGTTTTCTTGGGCCTGACGAGGTGTTGCTGACGGGCACCTGAACGCTGTGCTGCCCGCGTGCGTCGCGTACATCCACATTGGCCGTGTTCGGTCTGCTCTCTCACAAGCCTGTGTGTGTGTGTGTGCGTGTGTGCGTGCGTGCGTTGTTATGTTGGCCGGACGAGCTGTTTGTTACGATCGGTGCTTTGCTTCCGCCGTGAGCAGGGGGGGGGGGGGATGCGGCCCGCATTTTCCCGCATTTTCCGCATTTTTTTTTCGCATTCTCCGGGCAGGTCGCTTAGTGTAATGTTCAAGAGGAAACATTGTAGTGGCATTGTCTTGTAGTCAGTTAGTTGTGAGGAACAATAGGTTTTGTGGGCGCCAGAGGCGCCGGAGAATTTTTTTCTAGGCAGATGGCAGGGGGAAATTTTTTTGTTTGACCCTATGTGTCTATGCTCAAAATACTCAGATTTTTGTGGAGAATTCAAAAATGGATGAAAAACACAAAAAAGGATATTGACCCCGATCGGATGTTTCGTGGAGCATGTTCCCAACTTCACGATCTTTGGAAAGGGGCCAGTGTACCCCTTGACAAGGCGCCCTGCCTCTCCCTCTCCCTCTGCCTCTGCGGCAGGTATCAGACCGGCACTGGCAGCCTCAGCGGGACCATCGTCACCTCCCTCAACAACTCGTGGGACGTGCCTCTGGCCGTGACCTACCTCGAGCTCATCCCCTTCAGCCTCCTCCCCTACTTCCACACCCTGTCCCTGGTCGCCACCTCCGCCGCCCCCGGGGCCCCGCCGGAGGAGCGGCCCCTGCGGCCGGACCGCATGGTCGTCACCCCGGCGCCGCTCCCCACGTCCGCCTCCTCCTTCGAGCTGCAGTTCGCCATCCCCCCGCGCTCCTGCGTGCTGCTGTCCTGGGCCTTTGACAAGCAGTCGCTCAAGCTGGCGTGGTACCCGCCGGACGCGCATCGGGGCTTCGAGCTGCCCAGCCCCCTCATCAGCCTCCAGGTGCCCTGGGGAAGGGATGCATGAACGGGCGGAGCCTCAAAGGGGCGGTTCCAGCAGCGGTTAGACAGGCGGTTGGAGGAGGTTGCCAAAGCGGTTGGGGGCGGTTACTGTCGGTTGCGAATGCCATTGAAGCTCGCACTTGCCGTCAGGGAGACAGTGGCTGGGCATAGGCTGGGGGAAGTCGAGGGGGGGTACCTACCCCCCTTCCAATGCATCCCTGGGGGGGGAGGTGAGGTGCAGTGAGGTGAGATGCCGGGCCTCCGTTCCAGCGAGCCATCATTAACGGGGGTGGGGTGGGGGATTTGGTCAGGGGGCAAATCTGCCTTTGAGAAAGGGTGCGAAATTTCCGAAAGTTCGGGGGGCTGTGCCCTCCAGAAGTACCCGTGCATAATGCTGTCACGCATTTCTGCTGCCAGGTGGCGTTAGCAGGTCTGTGACTGTGTTGTGGCAATGTGTTGCAATTTTGAAGTCTATCTCTTCTGCACGCTTTGTGTGTTTTACTGCAGTCATTTGGGCATACATCGATTTGAGCCCTGGGGATTTCAAGGGTGGCGCAATTTCCCCCCAGCGAAATTGTCCCCGGCAAACTTGTCTCTGGGCGAAATCACCCCCCCCTCCCCCTGTATTGATACAAGAGCCGTGGGATTAGAACAGGGCCAGGTCTGTCCCGGTGTTCGTTCCACCGTGCCCCCTCGGGCTCGAACCGGTGCCTCTGGTCCGGGTATCAGGTGCAGTACAGCTGAGCTACGCGGCCTCTCCTCCAGGTGCCTGGGGACGCGGGGGTGGCCCGCCCCCGTCCTGTACCACGCGTCGCCGATGCTCGTTCTGTCCCCCACCCCGGACTTCAGCATGCCCTTCAACGTGATCACGCTCAGCTGCACGATCCTGGCCCTGCTCCTCGGCTCTTTCTTCAACGTGCTCGTCCGGGACAAGTACAAGTGAGGGTCGACGGAGGAGCGCGCGCGCCCCGCAGCACCGGCGCGGGCCGTGCCATAGCGTTTTTCCCGTTACGATTCGCCCACGAACGCTTGGTGTGGACTTGGGGGGGGGGGCGGCCGACGCGGGTTGGCGGTGCGGGGGACGGCAGTTTGGGGGCCAACCGACAGCGGTTGGCCGTCAACCGACTTTGCTGGGCGCCGGTTTCACGACAAACCGACCGCCGGCCGCACCGACCCGACGGCAGCCGACGCCCTGGGCCGGAGGTCTAAACAGCGCACCGCAACAGCACGCTCCGCCGGGGGGCAGCGACCCCTGTGGGGGGCAGGCCATGGGAGGTAGACAGAGGGCGAACCCCTCGAGAGTCTGTGGCCGAAAAGTGGCACAAACTGATGGTAAATGGGCCCAAAACGTGCTGCGGTGGACGACGATGGGTGATTTTCCCGCGGCCGGTTCACTGAGCGGGTGGCATCACTTGGCAACCGTCTCACATGACAGAGCACCCGAATGGACCCGCAGTTGTGGCACACTTGGTGTGCCGCAGCCCCCCCCCCCCCCCCGCAGGGCCATGACCCCTGACCAGGATGCACGCATAACCCCTGTAGAGCCCAGAGCGCCAGTACAGCGAGCGGTCACAGGGACGAGGGCGGAACTTGAGATCACACCAGACTTGGCACTAGCGTCTGCCGGCTGAGACATGATCAGATGGATCAGGGTCCTGCTGAGCCACACGCTGGACGCAGCACGTTCCTACTGAGCTCTGGTGGTCGTGGGGGCGAGCATTACTGAGTGGCCGTTGATACAGGGCCGATTCCTACTGAGAACCAGTTTCCCTGCCGGACGCTAGTGGCAGGTCTGGATCACACTTCGTACTGTGGAAGCGCCGGGCATTGGCATGATGGACAGAAGGCGATGGCAGCTGCGGGGCAGGCGTGGCCAGAGCCTAATGCGGACATCGCAACCCGACCATTTGCAGGCCGCAGGGCCGTCGAGGGCCTCTCCAGCCCCCTGTGCCTGCCTGGCCCACACGGCCGGGGCGAGGGCCCGCCGCGTCCCCCTGGCGGGCTGCTGCCACCCCCCGACGGCTGCCGGACGCGCGTCGCGCGGGTTGAAGCGGGGCATTCCGCCCGGAGGTTGTGTCTGTGGGGGAAAGGCAGCGTGCAAGGCCCGCCTTGCGGTCCCACACGGCGTGTGACGGTTCCGGTGTCTCAGTGCAATGATTGCGCAGTGGGCGGCACTACTGGGCCGACCCTTTGCGTTCCGTTGGTGACGGGCGGCGGGCCTTCGAACGGGAGGAGGCACCGAGTCGATGATTGCGCCGGCATTGACAATGGACGGTGCACGCGGGTGCGGAGGACGCGGCCATCCGGAACAACCCTGCGCCCGACCGTCCACGGGGGTCCCACGGGCACCGCGCTTGCGTTCAGAGTCGGCCCCGTGCCGTGTACCCGCGTCTGTCGCACCCGATACTCGGTAGGAACCCCCCGCGTCCGATCATGATGCGGTAGGGGCCCGGCTGAGTCTCGCTGCATGCGGAATGTTAATCCAGCGGCATTTGCGGCGTCATAGCGGACCACAAAGGACGGTCGCGCGGACCCTCCGCGTGCACGCGCGCGCCATGCGGAGCCCAGGCCCCACAGAACCAACGCTCGGGAGGCTGGCGGTCTGTACACCGCTGGTGGTGCACTGCGCTTGCGGGACCCCGGGCGTCCTCGCAGCTCCGGGGGAGCGGGGGCGGGGCTGCGGCGCGCGGCGGGCCCGGCCCTCGACGCTGGGGTGTTTGCTGCGGGTGCTCCGAGAGGCCAATGGGCGCCGCCGGCTGCAGCAATACGGACCGGCGTCACGCCAAATCCCCTCTGGACCCCCCCCCCCCCCTCCCCTTCCGATGTTTGAGGCTGACAGCCAAATTTTTGCTTCGGCGCCTTCGGTGCCAAGAGGATTTATGCTGAAAAATTTTGGCCTGCCTTCGGCGGACCATAGGGTGACCCAAGGAGGAGGGGGGTCCCAGCCACCCCCCCCCCCTCCATTTCAGAACCCCCTTCCCCCCCCTTCTAAAACATCCCCCCCCCCCGCCCCCAGAGGTGCAGCACGCCCCCAAAGGTGCAGCAAGGCACCTCCGTCACGGCTCGTACCACACCCACTGCCCACTGCAGTGGTAGGGTCCACTAGAGCCATGAGCACAACGTGCCGCTTGGACATGGGCTGGTCGCTCCAAGCGAACCAAAGCGCCCGACCAACGAATTCAAGAGCAACACATGGGCACATGGGGTCTGCCCTTGCACCGCCAGCCTGATCACTAACCGCCGTTGACTGCCTTCAGTCGATGGCCCGATGGACCGGCCACCACCAACACTCGGTGGGCACGGAACAGGCGGCCTTGGGGGTTGGTTCGGAGGCGGGCGATGGGAGCGGCTTCAACGCATCACCAATCTCTGCCCTGGCTCAGACCCACGTGGCGATGGGGGCAGATCGCAAAGGCCGACAAAAAAGGGATCAGGAAATGCTTCAAATATGAACCCCCCCAAAAAATTAGAAACCCTGGGGCTGATCGCATTTTGGGCACAACAAGCTTCTGAACGGGGGAAGTCGTGACAGTAACCGTACCAGCAGCGGCAACAGCAGCAGCAGCAGCAGCAGCAGCAGCAGCAGCAGTGGCAGCAATAATAGCACCAACTCATTGGAACAAACCACCATTTTTGAGCGCCTGCAACCTGCACCCTCCCCTGCAGGCGCCGCAGGGCCGGCTCATGGAGCGCCGGGGCCCAAACCTCCCCTTGCCCTTTCTCTAACCCTGACCTGCGCAGTTGTATGCTGAGGGGGTGCTGGCCGCGGTGGTGAGGCTGCACAGGACCTTCAAAGTGCTAAAACTTGGGAAGGGCCTAAGGCCTGATACAAACAGAAATTTTGCTGTTCAGCGAACAAACCGCTGTTCCCCATCGCTGCAAGTTTGTGGGTCTGGGAGAAGGAGGGTCTGGACATTTCCCGGGGGGGGGGGTCAGGAGGACCCCCCCCCCCCCTCCCTCCTGGACCCCCCTTCCTCCCCTTCAAATGTTTGAGGCCGACAGCCCAAATTTTGCTTTGGCGCCAAGAGGATTTAAGCTCAAAAATCACCTCGAAGAGGGTTGTTAGATCAAGCGCAGGTGCGTACGCCATATACCCCCCCTTTTTGGGGGTCATTCGCGTACGATACCCCAAGGTATGGTACCGGATGTCCAACCCCTTGTAAAATCATCCTTTTAGGAGAGAAAATGATCCCCCAATGAATTTTTCGTTTTTGACCCCTTTACCCCCCCGTACCCGGGTACCCCTTTTTGGGGGGGTGGGTGGGGGGGGGGTGTCGGGGGGGGGGGTTCAAAACTACTTTGCGTATTGTGGCTGCTGTGTGTGGAATTGGACCCAGGTCCGGGGCAACTTTTTTCTTGTTCATGGACCCCCTAACCCATGGTGGGGGTCCCGGGTCCGAACTCCGGGTACCCCTGGTCGCCCCCCCCTATGGGCCCTTGCTAGTGAGGACTTAGCCGTTTTCACGCTGGATAAGGCTGTTTAGTGACACCTGCAAGATTTCCGAAATTGGACTTTTTCGGAAACCCTTCTGTCGCCCTTTTGATGGGTTTGGGTGATGATTTAGTGACAATACGGGTACTTGAGCACCCACGGGGACCCACGTAGTGGCCGCCAAGCCCATATAGCCCGAGCCATGGCCCTCCAAAAAGCCCCGAAATTGGCGTTGTGTAGGCTGTTTAGTGACACCTGCAAGATTTCCGAAATTCGACTTTTTTGGAAACCCTTCTGTCGCCCTTGGGATGGGTTTGGGTGATGATTTAGTGACAATACGGGTACTTGAGCACCCACGGGGACCCACATAGTGGCCGCCAAGCCCATCTAGCCCGAGCCATGGGCCCCCCAAAAGCTTCAAAATTGCTGTTTGTAGGTGGTTCAATGGCCTTTGGTGTGTGCACAAACTGCTTTAGCAGGTTTCCACCCTCTACAGGTCAAAAATGGAAATTTTTTGCAAACATTTTTTTGATATTGTGACCACTTACAATGATGAAATATGCTATGTAAAGCATGTTTTAGCCCTCTTTTACGTGTTTTTCACCCTATTTGGGTGTTGGGGGGGGGTCTCCCAAGGGGTGTAGGGCACAACCTGCTTATGCAATTTTCCCGCCTCGGCAGCTCAAAAATGGAACTTTTCGAAACTGATTTTTTTGATACTTTGACCATCCAAAATCATCAAATATCCTATGCAAAGCATGTTTTAGCCCCTCTTTATGCGTTTTTCACCCTATTTGGGTGTTTGGGGGGGGGGCGGGCTCCCAAGGGGTCTAGGGCACAACCTACTTATGCAGCTTTCCCGCCTGAGCAGCTCAAAAAAAGGCTGTCCCTCTCCCCTCTTCGAGGTGCCTTGCCGAAGGCAATAGAATTTTTGGCCCGCCTTTGATGGGGACCATAGGGGGACCCTGGGAGGAGGGGTGTCCAAGCCAACCCCCCTGCCCCCCCCTTCAGACCCCCCCTCCCCTCCTTGTAATCCATCCCTGATTCGGGGGGGGGGGGGCGGGAGGAGGCAGGTCAGTCCTCAGAAGCAATCTTGGGCTCCTGCCCCAGAGCGTGAGATCGGGGGGGGGGGGGAAGGGGGTGTGGATTGCACATGCGGCACACGGTTTGGGGCCTCTGCAAGGATGGTTTCCAAGGAAGGAGCTCTTTGGCCCTTCCTTTCTGAAGTGTTAATTGTGGGACGTTGGCGGTGGTGGTCTTCACTGAAGGTGGGGACACTGAAATGGAGAGGGGGTGTTGGGAGGGGGGTGGCAGAGCAATTACATGTGCTTTTTGCCCCTCGACAGTGCGTGGGGACTGTGTGATTGCAGTCCATTGCTACACAGGCGCAGTCCATCGCTACACAGGCATACAAATGTGGATCAGTTGGACTCTCAGATTGCTGTCCATGGCTACACATGCATACAAATGTGGATCAGTTGGACTATGGGATTGCAGTCCACGGCACAGATAAGCACCAACAAAGAAAACTGCAGTTCCGGTATCCAAAAATCCGACAGTGCAAGGTACATGAACCTAGCTCCTTTATCTGCTTTGGGGCACAACAAACACAAATCTCCACATGACACCCTCATGATCCCCGATCCCTCATTCATGAAACTTTCTCCGGAAGTGAAGCAAGGTGCAAAATGGTACATGGAAGGGGGGGGGGGGGGGGGCAACAAACAGTGGGGCAAGCCAGAGCATCCCAGGGCAATAAATAATTTTTTGATGTGATTTTTGTGCAGAACCCATTTTGGCATAGGGCATGGAGCCAACAAAATTTGTGTTTTTTTTTTGTGGAAAACAACACCTTGTGCCAGGAATTAAGTATTTTTGAAAATAGTGAGGATCAGGGGCAAAGGCTTTTGCTTGGGCCCTGAAGCAACGGATACTCAGCTATGTAAAAGCCCCCGTGAGACAGGCTATCCAATCGTCACTCTGGCATTGTCCAGTTGCACTGCAGCCCTCACCAATGTTCAATTTTGTTCTCATTGCACTGTCCAACAGACGTCCACTCTGGCTGCACACTGCCTCCCAGCAGGCCCTTACCCACCACTCTTGGTACTTATGGATCGCACCAAACTGAAGCGCAGGGTGGTACGTCTGGGTCAGAACAGGAACCCCAGCCCCCTCACTCATTACGCCCCCCCCCCCTCCCCTTGACGAGGGAGCCGGCGCTCGCACCGGCCCTCCTTCTGGAGTTTGCCATTCAAATGGTCTGCAGGTGTTTTTTGCACTGAGGGGCACAATCCACATTTCAGAATGGAGAAACACACCCTGCCCTAACTGCACACACCCTCACCTAATCAACCCAATATCAATCACAATGCGAGCCAAGCGAAGCCAGCCATCCAAGCAGGCCAGGCGAGCCAGCCAGCACCACGTCCATAGGCACTACAACCACCACGACCATTCTTCTCACCTTCTCTCTGGGGTTTCCTCCAGCTCAGGCCACCACCACAACCACCCCCGTGAGGGGTCACTGTACATAATCATGTGTACATCCGGCAAAGATGGCAAGACAAGCACATCGGGACGATGATGATGATGTTTAGGGTGGCGACCAACGCCGTGGGAAAAAAAAAGCCGCAGCCCCCCAAGGGATGGATAACGGGGGCGGTGGGTCCGGCCCGGACCCCGCCCCACCACCCCCCTTAGTCACCAAACAGGTCACGATGTTTGGTCACAAAAAAAGTGACCCACAACCGGCCGTTTTGGGCAGCCCTCTGCCCGTACATGTGCATGGGAGGGGGAGGGGTGATGCAACATGGGATACACAGCACATTTGACACGCAAAGTGCACTGTGTATGGACCATTACGAATGTCCTTTAGGGTCAGTCAGTGTCATTCATTGTCATCACTCACAGTGACAAAATTGTCTTGCTCGCTGCAGCTACGACTGCTTGACGTCTCATTATCCCTGTCACTATCATTGTTTGAACAATGTCGTTGAACTGCAAACAGGGCTGCACATGCACACAGAATTTGCAAAGATGGAAGGGGCCCTGCTGTCTTCGGAGCAAGCCCCTCACGCACTTGGGGAGCAATCGATTTCCCCAAAATACAGCTGTACGGCACCATGTCTACAGGCAAGTATGGCTCCAATGGGGGCTTCATTGAGGATTGCTGCATGGAAAGCTCATGCAGCTGCACACAAATAGCCATGGGCAATTCGCGCACCATTTGGGCAGCTGTTTTTTCTGTCCTGTTCCAAAAGTGAACCAGGTCTTTGCCTTCAATGTCCTGCTGTTTGCAAAACCACAGCAAGGCCTTGGCCAGGGGCTCAATTTCAACAGTGGGTGCAGCCTTGGAGGGCGGCGTCTTGAAGGCCTCAAACAGGGAAGGCTGCTTCACCTTTTTCAGCGGGGCACCCATAGTAGTGGGTGCAGTAGGACGCTTGGCAGGGGTCTGGGGTGCAGGTTGGAGGGCTGTGAGGGCCGAGACTGTTGGGCCTGACTGTCAGCACCTATAAGAAGGGCCGCGACAGTAACAGCAGCACCACAAACAGCAGCCACATCCACAGCACAAAAAGCAGCCACAGCGCTTTGCTTTGCTACGCTTCTGCCTGCATGCAACATCACTCTTGCAGGTTGGATCACATGTGCAAGAAATTTCCTTGCCGCCCATTGTGACAAAAAGGAACGGAAGGGCCCGAAACAACGGCATACAAAAACAGTGTACAATTACCAGCGGTCACAATAAACCAGCAGTCACAGTAAATTTGCTGCGCCGGCACGGACACACGACATTCCACCGTGGACACCTTGTTTGGTCACGATAGTTTTCGGGTTTGCACTTTCCCACTTTAGCCCTTCATGTTTTTTGTGACCAGTCACAAAAAATGACCAACCCCCCACCCCCCCCGGGACCCCCCAAGTGGCACCAAAATTATATCCCTCTTTGCCCCCCCCCCCCCCCCTGCACCGGCAGACACTGTTGACCCCCTCCCATCACCCTAGGATGCCCCTCGGTATGGCGGCTGCAGCAGTGCTGCACCCCCCTGTGCCCCTTGCATGACTTGCATGCTGGGGCCTGTGCTCGTTGCACAGCGTTTGCATGGGGCGCCGCGGCTGCCCCCCTCTCTTTCCCCCCACCCGCTGCACCCAGTGCTGCGGGAGAGAGGGGATCGCCCCCCCCCCCCCTGTGGTTGCTGACGTGGGGTCAATTGCAATCCTTGGAGGACGCAAGATTGTTCAATGCACTGCCTCAGACATGGAAAGGGGTCTACAATCATGGCGGACGACTCCTCAACAAAGTCCCGTCACAAGGGGGGTTTGATACCCCCGCAGTCCACGCCCAAAACTGGACCAGGGCATGGCTGCTACAGTTCTACGCCTCTCAGCCAGGGGTCCGCGACCCGCAAACACTGGAGGTATGGGAACAATGGGCACATGCACAACTACCGCCGAGGGTGCGGGACTTTGCGCAAAAGGTACTGTGGCACAAACTGACTGTACATGCGAGAGTCTACAAGAGGTCGGGCACGGACAAGTGCCCGGTGTGCTCACAAAAGGAGACGGTCAAGCACGCGATGGTCGAATGCCCCATGTTCAAAGCGGCGGCGGCGGTTATACAGCACTACTATGGCCCGGTGGAAACAGGTAACGGGAAGTCAGCAGTCCGAGACATGATGGAGTCCGACCACCAGGAGTGGTTACTGAACACGAACCAAGGCTGGGCAATGTGGTCAGCAAGAAGTGCCCACTGGCGATACCGATGCGAAGTCAAAGCAGGAGCGTCACCGTTGTTCACGTCATACCTGACAACATGGCTAAGGGAGCTGTGTGAGTGGGTGGGATTTTACTCAGGAGAGCGCAGGGAACAGTGGAGAGGCTTTCAAAAGTCACTGGAGCAGCTTCGAGATACTGGAGTGCAGCCGCGACAAGGGGAAGTACAAGTTCATGGGGGATTGAATGCATGGTGGCAAACACACACGGAGTGCTTCACTCAAGAGAGATCAGCCAACAACCACAGTTGGCATAGGGAAACGGAATCACGCCCGAAGCGCCCGAGGCAGGCAGGCCCGGGAGTGCTACAAGGAGTGCAAGATCTGATTGCAGAACTGGTGGCAAAGGGCTACAGGATTGTGTACACGGACGGGTCGTCAAAAAGACTGGGCCACAAGGACATGCGCAGGGCCGGGGGCTTTGGCGTGTTCGCGGCAGAAGATGAGCAAGGACCAGAGGTACGCTTCTGCGGCTACGTACCAACACGCCACAGGCAAACAAATAACGGAGCGGAGCTTTGGGCAGCCGTAGAAGCCTTACAGGGGTTCTGGGTGCCAAAACTGGCGATCCTCACCGACTCGCAATGCCTGCAGCTGGGAGCGATTGGCAGGGCCCAGCACTGGAAGTCAAAGGGATGGACAACCACATCTGGAAAGCTGCAGGTCCACGTCCCAGTCTGGGAAATGCTGCTCCAAGAAATGGCGACGCCGGGAAGAGAAGTCAGGTGGGAGCATGTCCCAGCTCATGTCAACGTGCAGGGGAATGAGGTGGCGAATGGATTGGCGATGGAAGGCATGTGTTCGAGCCCGCTGTGGTCTCAGCATGTTGCACCAGACTCATCATCAGGGTCGGAATCTACGGTAGGCTTGAGAGGAGGATCGGGATCAGAGTCAGAGGACACCAAGGCACTCTGGTCATCCTTGGGTATGGTACCCATGGATAGTGATGAGCTGACAGGGGAAGCATCCGGGGAGCCAGCGCCACGTGAAATGGGATCATACGCCTCAAGCAGTACAGAAAGTGAGGACATAAGGACGGGACACACACAACAGGGAGGTTTGTTGAGTGAACTGTCAGCAGCGGACACACTTTCCTTCAGCACAGATGTGAGCGACACCAGGCGGCAGCGCAAGAAGCGAAGGCTCAGGAAAAGCAGGAACCCAGGACAGGGTCGATAATGACAGAACTTGTAGCCCCTGCATACTGGTGCGGACATTACACGAGTTTCAAGCACAACAATGCAAGCATGTTTGAAAGCTGCGTTCTGACGCAGAGCTTTTCGTCACTCGAGCCGCGTCTTGTCACGGCGAGCAGCAGCACACAGAAGAGACCGCCAAGTGGCTGAACTCCGCGTCCTGTCGCGGACAGGCACCCAGGCGTAATGCCGCCTGGAAGGACACTGCAGGAGAAGGGATCACGTCAGCAGCGGCATGGCCCATAGACACACATCCAGCCAGCCCCAAAGAACGTCAAGCCTCAGCAAGAACGCCAGCGTTTCAAAGTGCAAGCACTGAGCCAGCTAGACGCCATGGCGAATGAAGGACTGCAAGCAGCTGAAGCAGAGCTGACCACAATGGCCTGGGCCCGCAATCAGCAGATGTGGCTCAGACTGGACCAACCACATGACACCAGGATGCACTGCGAGATTGTGGACAACCATGGGGAACCACTGCTGATGAGCAATCAGGAGCTCTACTCGGTGATGGTCCAGATCAACTGGACCCTGAAGTCTCAGGCTCTGGCGAACATGCAGGTCCAGTGGCGACCCAAAAGTGCAGGCAAGTGGCACCCGTTCCAGTGGGAGGCGATCCTCCACTGTCCGACGGCAGAGGGACACAGAGCGGTGCCCTCCTCGGTGAGCAGAACTGGAGATTGCATGCATGTGTGGCTGGCAGGCCGAGCGGACCTCTTGCGGCTGTTCCAAAGAACGCTCTTCAGGCAGGCGGACCCGGTACCCGGGGACGCTGTGCGGTTCCTCTACACGCTGCTGAGCACACCCCCATGCGAAAGAAGATACGCATGACAGGGGATGACACACAGGGGGGGGTAGGAAAGAAAGATTGGAGCACGCGGTGCAGATACCCAATTGTCGTGGCCCAGTGGATACACCACACCTCTTCTGTCCTGTAGAGGATGGTTCGAACCCCTGGGGGGATAGAGATAAACCGAACGACCCGAACCCCCTTTTTTGGGCGAGAGGGAGAGAGGGAAAGAGAGAGAGAGTAGGACGCAGTGGGAAAGGAACTGAGAGGAGTGACAGAGAGGAGAGAGAGAGAGAGTGGGGCGCAGGAGAGAGAGCAGGAGAGAATGGGAGGGAGAGAGTGGGAGAGAGACCCACAGAGCAAGAGTCGGGGGCTAACCAGCGCAAAGGGAGGGTGGTGGGTTTGAGCTGACTAGGGTGTATTGGACGCCAAGGCAGTATAGAACAGTCAAATGGTGAAATAACAGGGCGCCATTGCGCCCCTGAGCTACAGGCTCGACACGTCGTTACGTGTTGAGAGGCCGAAGCATGACTGGGGCTGCGAGAGTGCGGCCCATGTGAGGAAGACGGAAGCAAGTAGGCATGAATATATGGGCAGCATGGATAGAAATCCGCTCCGAAAGCAGAGGAGCTGCCTTTATTTGCCATACTGGTAGTGAAGCCCGATGGGGGCATGAGCCGTGCCATGCAGTGCGCAGTGGAGGCGTGCGCCCTCCACCTCCTGTTCTGTGCGCTGCTTCCTGTATGCATACACGCGCTGTGTGTATGGGCGATGCGCATGTTACAGTGCATGCACCTTGGAGTCCAAAATTCTTTGCAATAGCGCGCCAGTTTGCAAATGTGTGTGAGCATTGCCGCACAGCGGGTGACGTATGGGCGTTTGTTTAAACCGCACTGTGCCGGACCACCCAGTGGGATCAGAGAGCCGCATCTGGTGATGGTGTGTGCTGGGTGCAGCCCACCTGTTTTCACAAGTTTTTGCATGGTGGTGATGGCAAGTCTGAGAACTCTGCTGTGTTCTTGCATTTTACAACTGGCGCACCACAGCCAAGGGACAGAAGTACCCATGGAACAGGCGTGAGACCTGTCTGCTGAGTGGATGTCGGAAGGGGCACAATGGGGAGGGGGGGGGGGCGTTACTCACACTGTGCACACCGCGCGCGCCTTTAAGACTATGTCAATAGGGAACAACACAATGGGTCCCATGGCCGAAACGAACCCCACCAGCAGGCAAAAACCAAACAACAATCCAAAGGGGAAAGGACGCATTTGCCTACACAAAGTGTTCTCATTTGTGAAACCCAATCAACACTACGTTTAGTGGTAGTTTCATATTGTTTTGAAAAGGGCTTGAAAAGAGGGTGCACTGCTGAACACCCTTGAACCTGGTGGCTGCTTGGGGTCTGCTGTGACCTGGGCTGGCTGGGGATGTATGCAGATTGCACTGGGGGTTCCTGGTAATTGCTGAAGATTGGGGTTGGGGTTACTACTCACATACGCGCTCGACCCCCTTGAAGCACAAGGCATTCTGCACGGTTCAGTCGCCTCGCATCTCATGTGGCTCCTGCTTGTGTTGCTGGTGCCCACCGCCGCAGCCCCTCTGTGGGACTGGCACTGCCCCGAGCCCAACGAGACGTGGTGCGACCCGGCCGCCCCCCTCCCGCAGCGGGTGGCGTCGCTGGTGTCGCGCCTCACGTTCGCAGAGCAGGTGGCGCAGCTGCAGACAACCCACAACCCGCCGCTGGACGTGCCGGGGTACGTCCCCCGCCTGGGCCTCGAGGCCTACACCACGCGGGAGTGCCTGCACGGCGTCCAGGACGATGACGTCACCGTGTTCCCCCAGAGCATCTCCCTGGCGGCCACGTTCGACGCGGAGCTGCTGCGCGACGTCGGCGCCGCGATAGGCCGCGAGGCCCGGGGCCTGCGCAACCGCTTCGAGGCGGCGCGGCCGGCCCCGGGGCTCGCGCGGCCGCCCCCGGCGCTGACCTGCTTCGCGCCGCAGATCAACATCGCGCGCGACCCGCGCTGGGGCCGCGCGCAGGAGACGTACGGCGAGTGCCCGTTCCTGACGGCGCGGCTGGCGCGGGCGTACGTCGCGGGGCTGCAGGGCAACCACTCGGCGTACCTGCAGGCGGTGGCCACCCCGAAGCACTTCGACGCGTACGGCGGGGCCACGTCGCCGGGCCGGCGGTCCATCACGGAGGTGGTGGTGTCGTGGCAGGACTGGCACGAGACGTTCCTCCCGGCGTTCTTCGCGGTGCTGGCGCCGCCCGGCGCCGGGGCCGGGGCCGCGAGTGCCATGTGCAGCTACAACTCCCTCTGCGTCGTGGACAGCTACGCCGACCCCCCGTGCCCCGGCCCGAGCCATGGCGTGCCCGCCTGCGCGGACGGGGCGCTGCTGTCGGGGCTGCTGCGGGAGCAGTGGAAGTTCGACGGTTACGTCATTGGGGACGCAGGTGACTGCGTGCGTTGCTGTCGTGGGCGCGTGAACAGTTGGGGGGCGGGGCTGGGGGGGGGGGGGGGGCTGTACGGATGTGCGGTCGGTGGACATGATTTACATCGAGGCACCGCGGGGGGTGTATGTGTGCACGCCGTGGGACTGGGGGAACTTATCCAGCCAAGGAAATCACAATGTGACGGGCGCACATCTGATCAGTTTTTCTTCCGGTGTGCATCCCCATTTAAAAAGGAATAGGGCCTCAAATGCTCGACTTTTCGCAGTCTAGAAAATTCCTCCGAGAATTCCTCCGGTCGCGCAACCGGGCCAGCCGAGCATTCCGGGCCCTTAGTTCCTTTTTAGGGTAGAAAATGACGGAGTTCCAACTTTTTTCTAGGCCTAGAGCCTGAAGTCGAACCCCGCAGGTCCCGTTCCATTTCTAGGAGCCAGAAAAGTGCGAACTTTCTACGGAGGGTTCGACTTCAGGCTCGAGGCCTAGAAAAGTCGAACTTCGTCCTTTCTACAATAAAATATTTGCGTCTTTAGAATAATTCAAAACCAGGGGGGCTCCCCAAACCCCCCTCCCCCCCCCCCCCCGCCGCTCAAAAGACGCCCCGGGGGGGGGGGTATGAGGGCAACAAAAAGTTTGTGTATGTAGGACACTGGGATGCCAATTGGTGTGGCAGTTCCCGCTGCATTTCCAGGAATCAGATTCAGCTTAGCCTCACCACGTGCTATGTCCGGTACCGCATGAGACGATCATGGCATGGGGCAGCTCTGATCTTTGATGAGGAGAGATCTCTCAAGTTCCTCCTGGTGAGCGGGCTTCGCCAGCGTGCCAAGGCCTTGCCCCAAAAAAGTTTGCGGACGTAAAATGGGCCTCTCACTTTTGGCTCTCCATTCAGAATTTCATTCTCCCCCGGAGGGACTTATTTTTGGTTGTGTTTGCGTGGGTGGTTGGTGGGTCCGCCAGATCCCCCACCCTCACTCCCCCCACCCGTGGTTAAGCAAAGCCCTGGATACGTGCTGCCCTCTTCCTCCCGTAAACAGGTTGAACACACTCCCCCGTTTCCAACACCGACCGGTTTGCGAAAGGCGCCGAGGGTCGTTCCTTGGCCCTTGACAAGACTTCACCCTGCGTGTGCTGCCTGTTATGCTGAAGGCTTGAGTGGGGGGGGGGGGAGGGCAGGGCAGGGTGGGGGGGTCATTAGCAGGGTCTGATCCCATGTTTGCTGTGCAGCTGTGCTTGAGGCGTCCTGTATCCTCAGAGACCATAAATCACCCATCGCCAACCGCCAACCGCCACCAACCGCCAACTGCCAATCGCCAACCACCACCAACCGCCACCAACCGCTAACTGCCAATCGCCAACCACCACCAACCACCGACTGCTGCCAACCGCCACCAGCCGCCAGACTAAGGCTCCAGGGGCGTCGCCCTGGTACATTCCCCGCATCAGTGGTAGTGGTGAGTGCGCTCCAAACTTCATGTTCTTGGGAATGACCGAGTGTGAAGTGTTGCCGGCCCCGGCGTGGGAGGGAGGCCCAGGGGCAGAGGCAGCACTTCTGAGCAGAGGCGCCACCGTCCCACTCTCAATCCAAACGTATGTTTCCCGACCGCCCGTGGGCACGCCATGCAGACAATTCCCTCCTGAAGACCCGAACCAGGGCGTGCACGTGGAAGTACGGACCTTCACACCTCCTGAGCCTTTCCCTCCCGCAAGGGATGTATTATAACGGCCGGAGGCCCCTGGACCCCCCTCCCCCCCCCTCCTCCCCTTCCTGGACTAATGGCTGGAATTGTCTATGGCGGGGACATGCAGTCTATCAGAACCGACCATTGATCCCCCTCCTCCCCTTCCAATGTTTTAGGCTGACAGCCAAAATTTCGCCTTCGGTGCCTTCGGTGCCAAGAGGATTTGCGCTGAAAATTTTTTGGCCCGCCTTCGGCGGGGACCACAGGGGAACAGAAGGAGGAGGGGGGTCTCAGCCAAACCCCCCTCCCCCACTCGTGGTTCCACCTACACCTTCGCTTAGCTCACCTTAGTTAGGTCTCACCCCCCCCCTCTCCCCCACTTGCGTGCGCCTGGGTCGCCCAGGGTTTGCGGTGGCCTGTGACTCTAACTCCATCGCGGGGGAGCCTGAGACGACCTGACAGCTCTGCCATAGTGCCTTCATGGAAGGCGCTTCAGGAGCCGTTCAGACTGGTGTTGGACATGCTCCCACCCCATCCGGGATGTATTAGAAGGGCTGACAATGACATGGGAGGGGGGGGTACCCCAGGGATGTGTTAGAAGGGGCGGGACCTCGGGACCTCGGCGGTCGCCCCAGAAGCGGTGATACAGGCGGTTGGAGGAGGTTGAACCCCCCTCCCAGGGCTTCTTTAGAATAATTAAAAACCAAGGGGGGGGGGGGACCCCTCCCCCAAAACCCTCTCCCCCCCTCCCCAGACCAAAGTGACCATAGTGGGAAAAAACGAAATTTACAATAGGGAAAATCTGGTCAGGCCATTTTTGGTACACCAAGTTTTGGGTCCAAAACCCCCTCCCCCCCTCCCCCCCCCCCCGCTCAAAAGAAGCCCTACCCCCTCCCCCGTTCTAACGCATCCCTGCACCCCCCCCCCGCCCCTCGTCCGCATCACCGCGTCTCAGAAGCCATCCGCTTCATCGAGACGGACCACAAGTACGCGCGTTCGCAGGCGGAGGCCGCCGCCGACGCGCTGCGCGCGGGGGCCGACATGGCGCTCGGCGGGGGCTGCAGCCCGGCGTCGGGCTGCCAGAGCTTCGGGGCCCTCCCGGCGGCGGTGCAGCAGGGCCTGCTCGCCCCCGCGGACGTCGCGCGCGCCCTCTCCCGCGTCCTGACCGCCCGCTTCCGCCTCGGGCTCATGGACCCGCCGGCCCGCGTCCCGTACGCCGCCGTCCCCCCCGACGTCGTCGACTCGCCGCCGCACCGGCGCTTGGCCTGGCGCGCCGCCGCCGAGTCCGTCGTGCTGCTCGTCAACCGCGACCGGACGCTGCCGCTGGACCCCGCGCGCCGCCTGCGCCTCGCCGTCGTCGGCCCCAACGCCGACGCCGCGGCCTTCGGCAACTACAACGGCCGCAACCGCAACTTCTCGACCGTCGTCGACGGCGTGCGCCGGTACGCCGCGGAGGTCTCAGCTTTGCCCTCCCGCAGAGAAGCCCCGCAAGCAGACCACAACCAACCCCAAACCCTTCCCTATATAGAGAGTACGTTAGCGCGCCGGGCGCGTGGGGCGAACTACTTCCCCTACTTTCCCCGCAGTTGTCTCCCTTTTCCCCCATTTTTTGTCCCCGTGTTGGGGACCCCTGAGAAGGCAGGGGTGATGTAGCCATTCCGCCCACACGTGGGCCCCCGAGACGGCAGGGGTCAGGTAGCCTGGGCTGGAGGAGGGAGTGATGTCTGGGGGTAAAGCGTGGGGATTGATGGCCGCAACATTGATTTGGATGCCGGACGCGCGCGCGCTGGGCGTGTACCGGGCAAACGTACCCTCATAGACGCTCGAAACTGCCGATAGCCAAACATGCGGACCGGGACCTGATGCATGTACACGGCTGGTGGTCCTGGATCAGAGGTCATGGCAGTGCTGATGCTGTTGAGCGGCATTTCCTCAGGGCTTAGCATTGCAGTGAACCAACGGCGGTCAGCACTCAACTGGAAGGTGAATGCCACTACCGCTGGTCCGTCAGCCACTGATCTGTTGATGGGCTGCGGTGCCGTTGAGGATCGCTGATGCATTGGAATCCGCCAGATTTGCGCCTCGAATCCCACATTCACCGCTACGTGCTCCGGTAGCACCGTGGGACGCCTACGGGCGTGGCAGGCCCCGCTGCATCTTCTGGTTTCAGATTTAGCTCGCCCTACCTCCGCTACCACACTGAACTGTGGGACGATCGTAGCACTGGACCGCTCTGATTCCTGATTCCGATAACTCTCTCAAGTACCGTCTGGTCAGAGGGCTTGTCAAGGTCTGAACCAAAAAAAGAAAGAATCTCACGTTCACCGCTGTCTCATGCACAACCCGTACTTGTTTCGCCATTTTGTGCTCTTCCTGCACCCATGTCCACACTGCACAGGTGACGCACGCGCGGGGCTGCGACGTGGACTCCAACAGCACCGCGGGCTTCGCAGCGGCGCTCGCAGCGGCGGCGGCCAGCGACGTCGTCCTGGCGGTGATGGGGATCGACCAGTCTCAGGAGCACGAGGGCGGGACCCGCACCGACATCGCGCTGCCCGGCGCGCAGACCGCGCTGCTGGAGGCGCTCGGCCGCGTCGGCCGCCCGCTCGTCGTGCTGCTGATGGGGGGCAGCGCCATGGCCGACCGCTGGAGCGCTGCGCGCGCGCGCGCGCTGCTGTGGATCGGGTACGGGGGGGAGGAGGCCGGGGCTGCGGTAGCGGACGTGCTGTTCGGCCGCGTCAGCCCGTCGGGGCGCCTCCCGGTCACGTTCTACACGGGCCGGGCGCAGCTGCCCCCCTTCGGCTCGTACGACATGCGCGCGCGCCCCGGCCGCACGTACCGCTTCCTGACGCAGCCGCCGCTGTTCTACTTCGGCTGGGGCCTGAGCTACACGTCGTTCGCGTACCGCCTGCTGGACCCCCCGCAGGCGGCGCCCGTGTCCGCCTGCAGCGCCCTCCCCCTGGCCTTCGACGTCACCAACACCGGCGACCGGGCGGGGGACGAGGTCGCGCAGGTCTACGTGCGCGTGGGACGCGCCGCGGAGGCGCCCCGGCTGTCGCTCGCCGGGTTCGCGCGCACGGGGGAGCTCGCGCCCGGGGGCCGCCGGCGGGTGGCGATCACGGTGCCGCCGCGCGCGCTTTCGGTGCTGGTGGCCGCGGGCCGGCGGGGCTGGATGTGGGAGCCGGGGCCGGTGCGGGTGTGGATCGGGGGCCGGCAGCCGTCGGTGGAGGAGGTGGACGGGCAGGCGTCCGACCTGCTGGAGCTCGCGTTCGAGCTCGCGGGCCCCGTTCAGCAGTGCGCGTAGGTGCACTGCGTGCCGTCGGCGAATGCCCCCGGAGGGATGGTGTACGAGCCGCCTGTCCCACCGCAGTGGGGACGGAGGCCGTGTGGGCGCTGGCCACGGGGCACGTTTGGTGGGCGCAGAAGCGCCCCGTGTCTGTGCAGCGGTATTGATGCCATGCAATGTTGTTCTAGAAACGCTCTGGACAAAAAAATCCATCCGGTGGCATGTTGTAAATAGAAGTGCAGGGTCACGTGAATACCCAAATATCCCCCTTCCAGTAGAGACAGGTGACAATCCCCTTGTCCAAGCCTCGGTGGGACAGAAGCTGTGAATTCTGCCCCGTGCAACGATGGGATCCCGAGTTGGTTTGCCGGACATTTCATAGGGCATGCAGTTTGGCCTTCACAGAACCCTTCTGCGCCATCCATCTTCATTCATCTCAGTTTTGTCTAGCAACAAAGTGCCCAACTCGAGCACCCCAACTCGCATGCACAACCAATCGTAGCTGAGCAAATTGTTCATCGCTCTTCGCAGCAGGTAGAGAGGTGAGGGTGGAGGGAGACAGCACGTGGACAGGCGGGTGGAGCGTGAGGGGACGTTGCCAATGCGACCTCCCCCCCAGCGTAACCCTCCCCTTCCGCCCATGCAGTGTGCCGGGTCATGGACACTCTAACGCTGAGGAGGTGGCGTTCCTGCTTATACCGCACCTGCCGCTCAAGCCATGAACCTTTGGCTCAGGCGTCATTTGCCAAGACAGGTGGTGACAGGGGGAGACAGCAGGTGGAGCAGCTGGAGGTGTTTGCTCAGGTCGGGATGCAGAGTGTGAGGATTTGTGGACTCGCATTCCCCATGACCAAACAATCACTGGGATGTCCGTGTCTCATTTGCCCACAGCCTGGAAACACAGATATGCTTTATTCTCACGGGCAATTAAGGTCCTGCCTCATTATCGCGTTGCTCTTTTTTTGGGATACCACAGCGATTCCACGTACACTCTGGGGGTGACGTGCCCTCTGGGGAACCCATGCTCGACGTTCAGGAAACAAATTGATGAAGAGCGCTACAACGTGTATGAGTTGTGTGGTGCTTTGATTGCATGCTTGCACCCAATATGCCCATGACGGGTGCTGGATGGTACACCGTGCACCTTCTTGTTCAGCCTCAAGGCCCAGACATTCCCACTCCCGGAAGCTTGCCGGAAGACTATTCCGAAATGGGAACGGGGGGAAATGGGTGAAGGTGTATCGTTTTTGGAAAACCGAGTCGAAAAATGGTGATAAACCACCCCCCAAAAGGGACACAGTGGGTAGGTATACTGGGCGATGGCTGGAGGAAAAATGGGGGGGAAATGGGGGGCAATGGGGGAAAATATAGTCCCATACCGATCATTTTGCTCCTGCAAACGGTCGTTTCACTCCTGGTGGATCAGCATTGTTGTGGATTGCACATGCATCTTTGGTCAGTGTTGGTTTTTTATTTAGAGGGGCTCACAGAGAGCCTGTATGCGATTTCAGAGAATGTCCAGAAGGATTTATGCTTGTCATGTGTTGTGGTGGTACTACAACAATCATCAACACATCAATCGTGACTACTTATGCTTTCTGTTGGGATGCGGTTGGCCAGATGTCCCGTGGTGCAACCCACGTGGTGACTACGTGGGGTTCACAACCCAGCTCGAAGAACTTGTTTTCTCATCAAGGGCTACGTCTGCAGATGAGAACTAACCTCCCTGCTGCGCTGCTTTCTCTTCAGCGGTGTGTTGGTTGCCCATCCCACAACACTGCCTGATGTCTGAAAGGCAAAGGTCTGTGAAGATAAAGTTTTTCCTGGGGCTGGGGATGGTATTTTGGGAATGCTGATTACTGGCCTGCCACATTTTGCCCTTCGATGCACCTCCATAGACATGGTTGTCTGGGCCTCAATGATGCATTGCTTTGCTGCTGGTGTCTTTTCACCGTGCAAGTCAACAACGCCCTCATCAGAACAAAATGGAGGTGTTGGTTCTGTCATTTCCAGTGCTTTTACTGTTGTTCTTGCAAAGGGGGGAGGGTAAGATCCTTCATTTGACTCCCTGGCAGTATATGGCCAAACAAGGTTGCCCAAGTCAGACATCTTGCTTCTTTCCCAATTTAGCTGTGGTACTGCGGGGTGTTACCGCGATAGAGAGCATCATGATGTACGCCATATGAGCCATGCGTCTTTGCCTTGTGCCCCGGTCTTGCCAGGGATCCAGTCTATTATATCAGTCCAACACCCGTTTTCCAAGAACTGTGAGTACTCTACTTTGAACAAGTTTGAGTCAGTCTACAAAAAAAATGAATGTGGGTTTATCCCTTTGACGGGAAAAAACCGTAACAGTGCTCAGCTCAGGGTGGTGCTACAAGCGCTGAATGACAAGAAGCCAGAGGTCAAGACAATGGTGGTTACGGACTCTGAAATTGTGTACAAGGAAATCACAGAGTGGGTGAGGACGGCCGAGTGGGTGGGAGCGTTAGGTCCCATCTCTCGTGTTGATTTGGCAAGAAATTTTGGAAAAGGATGGATCTCAATGGTTCCACCCTTCCTTTTGAGTGGGTGCCATTGCACATTGCCATCCCAGGGAACGAGGGGGGCACATGCACGGGCAAAGCTGGGGCGTGCTTCCCACCCCTACAGTGCAATCTCACATTGCAAACGGCAAAGGCGGGGGCAGATGAGGCAGGTGGTGGGACTGGCGGAGTCTTCGGGTGCCCAAAGGGGCTGTTAGTTTTCAGCAGGTTTGGGGGAGGACACATCATCGACAGTGATCTCATACTTTTCAGAAGAGGACAGGCAGTGGGGGGGGTCAACAGATGCGAGAGACTTGTTAGGGTAGAGGGGCACTGAATCTTCGTGGTTGGAGGCGATTTTCAGCTTAGGCAGGCCAGTTTGTACTGCACAGATGTCAGTGATAACCCATTGCGCAAGAGGTTGTGCAGTGCGCGGTGGCAACATCAAACTGCACAGGAGTACGATTTGGTGGCTGCGCAGGGATGCAATTTGACTGGGAACCCATTGAAGCAGCGAAGCTGACATGCGTACTGATGATGCCTGGATCCAAAGTGCCTTCGACAGTCGGTGGCTCTTGTCCGGCTCAATGCCAGCCATTGTACACATGTGTCTCTTTTCCTTCTGATGCATGGGTAAACAGCTTCAGGGAAGAGTTTGACAACAAGGTTTTTCTTCCCCCACTCAGGACAGCGCCTCAAGGCAGGGGCGTCCTTAAGGGACGAGATTTTTTTTTTTTTGTTTTTGCTAAGGACAGCCCTTAAGGACCGCCCCAAGGGACCACCAACCGCCAACCGCCAACTCCCATCGACTGCCAACCGCCACCAACCGCCAACCACCAACCGCCACCAACCGCCAGCCACCAACCGCTGCCAACCGCCAGCGGCGACCAACCGCCAACTGCCAACCACTGCCAAGTGCCTCCAACCACCAACCGTCAACCACCAACCGCCGCCAACCACCACCAACCGCCACCAACCGCCAGTTGCCAACTGCCAACCGCCAATCGCCGCCAACCGCCAACCGCCAAATGCCACCAACCATGGTTGAGCACATGGAGTGCCCGCGGGCTTTTTTGGGAAACCGGAACACTCTTTTTTTTTTCTTTTTCCGTTAAGGACACCCCTGCCTCAAGGACTGCGCTCTGGGCTGGCGATGAATCGCCAGTCGCCGGTAGTCACACACAAACTGCCGGTGGTTGGCTGCCACGGGTTGGCCCGTCATGACCGAATGTTTGTGAATAAAGCACCGACGCTGGGTAAAGGTTCATATGTCTTCTCTTTACCAGTGACAAACTTCAGATGGACATATGAATGGATGTGCCCTTCATCGGATGGCAGCGTGTGCCCACTACGACGCTTGCCGAGGCTGTGGGTACGCTGCCCATTCGCGGCATCGGGCGTTATGCCGCTTGTGCCTTGCAGTACGCACGTGACCACCTGCAGGGCTGTGGTGGTGACGACCCGTATGGCCTCACCATTGACGAGATTGCAGCCCTCAACCTCTACACAAAGCACAACTTCCGGCATCCTAGCCATAGCTTTTATTCGGTCCTCAACCGGACGCTGTGCCTCCAGGACAGACAGCAGCTGTTGCCGTTCTTCCCATACCTCAAGCTGTTTTTTACGGCGGCCCGCAAGCTGCCGAATGCTTGTCCAGCCAAACTATGGTGCGGGGTAGCCAAGGGCCCCAAGGACGTTGCGGCTGTCCATGCGAAGGGCAAGCTCATCTACTGGTGGGGAGTCACCAGCACCACCTACGACGCAGATGTGCTGCGCAGTCCCCAATTCTTTGGATCCTCCGGGGACTGGACGCTCTTCGTGCTGGAATGTCATGCTGGCGTGGACATCTCATGCTACTCTGATTATGATGAAGCAGAGGTGCTGCTGATGCCAGGCACGAAACTCATTGTAGAGCAGGTGATGCCTGGGGAACTGATGGGAGGTGCAACGCTCGTCCTGCTGAAGCAGCTGATTTCATCTCATGACATTCTAAAACCCCAGCATCCAGGGGGGGAGGATGAAGACGATGCGGCGTGTGGCGAGGAGGAAGCTGAGGAGGAGGATGAAGAGGATGTGGAGGGGGATGACAGGGAGTGTGGCGAGGAGGAAGCTGAGATGGAGGATGAAGAGGATGTGGAGGGGGATGACAGGGAATGTGGCGAGGAGGAAGCTGAGATGGAGGATGAAGAGGATGTGGAGGGGGATGACAGGGAGTGTGGCGAGGAGGAAGCTGAGATGGAGGATGAAGAGGATGTGGAGGGGGATGACAGGGAGTGTGGCAAGGAGGAAGCTGAGATGGAGGATGAAGAGGATGTGGAGGGGGATGACAGGGAGTGTGGCGAGGAGGAAGCTGAGATGGAGGATGAAGAGGATGTGGAGGGGGATGACAGGGAATGTGGCGAGGAGGAAGCTGAGATGGAGGATGAAGAGGATGTGGAGGGGGATGACAGGGAGTGTGGCGAGGAGGAAGCTGAGATGGAGGATGAAGAGGATGTGGAGGGGGATGACAGGGAGTGTGGCAAGGAGGAAGCTGAGATGGAGGATGAAGAGGATGTGGAGGGGGATGACAGGGAGTGTGGCGAGGAGGAAGCTGAGATGGAGGATGAAGAGGATGTGGAGGGGGATGACAGGGAATGTGGCGAAGAGGAAGTTGAGGAGGATGAAGAGGATGTGGAAAAGGACAGTGGTGGTGATGAGGAAGACGAAGATGAGGCAGTGGATCCTGAAGATGAGGTTGGTCAGTCAGAGAGGCCCACAAAGAGGAAGGCTCCGGACACTGCAGCGCAGGATGACGCCGCTGCTGGCGAGGGTCAGGAAGAGGAGGAAGCGGACGAGGAGGAGCACGATAATGGTGGCCCTCCTGCAAAGAAGCAAAGGACTAGTTGTGAAGGTATAGCATTCCTGCTTGCCGCTGTGTTGTACCGCATTGTTGTGCTGTATCCAGGACCGGCACTCGCTGTTTGTTATGCTGTTATCAATCAATGTTATGCTTTCACAAGAACACACACCTGCACTAGCACGCACAAGTACAGCAACAGCCACACTAGTACCGACACTGGCACCAACACCAGCACTAGCATTGGCACTAGCACCAGACCGAAGAGCATAACCAGTACCGGCACTAGCTGCACAGCCTGCACTGGGACTGACAGTTGCGTTGTCCAGTGTCACAGCAGCAGCACGAGCACAAGCATTCGCACTTGCTGCGATGGCTCCACTGCGCTCGCATCCGGCCTACCAACGGCCTTTTGCCTTTTCCCTTTGCCTGTGCCCCCGCTTTTGCCTTTGCCTTCATCGTTGCCACTGGGTCGTGATTTTGCAATCCAAGTTTGCACAGCAACCAGAAGCACACCACTCACTCTTGCCGACAACAAATCTTGGCATGGCCGGTCTTCCGTTGCAGGGGAAAGGGCGGGGGGTCGATAGAGCGCCCCAAAAGTAAGGGCAGGGAGTCCAGGCCAGGGACAGAACTGACCGGCACCATCATTCAGTTGCTGTGAAATGCTGTCCAAAATAGTCAAAACACGTTTTCCGCTGCATCCCATGACTTCTCAGGACCCCCTCGTCGCGCTGATTCCATTTTCATTTTTGCTGAAATTCGGACTCTGGGTCGCCTTCAGGCCATCCCGCGGTGTTAAGGGCACCTGGTCAATGAAGCCCCCTTTTCTGGTGCGTTGATAATGTTATCAGGAAATCGTAAGTGTTCGTCACTAGCCAATCGCCGTTGTTGATTGGCCCGGTGCCGTGAGTTGGCTGCTGCGCCGCGCAACATTTGAGTCAGGTGCGTTGGGGCTTTTTCTTCATTACGGACGTTGCTGGTGCTTTGCTTCGGGATGTTTTGGCAGCCACGGAGGCCATGTGATCCAGCGCAAGACTATCGGGGATACACCCCGGACCCAGTGTAGGGACTTGGAGTTGTTTCAGCTTCTTCCCGCGTTTCTGAGACGATGCCCCTGGAAATGCGCTTGGGCTTGCCTGTGTAGGTCCACCAGGTGCCTCCTCTGTTTAGGGGTCATAGCCCCTTCTTCAATGTCTCAGCGCTTGCTTTGTGGTTACCAAGGCACCGTGTTCGAAGCCTCCAAATCACTGATTTTCTTAGGTTCGGATGTGAAGAGCATGGGCCTTAGTATGGAGAACATGAAGGGCAAGATGGCATACCTGGAGGAGCTTGGGGTGGATGTTCGAAAAGTGGTGAACGGGTGGCCACAAGTGTTAGGCTACAGTATGGAGAACATGAAGGGCACTGTTGCATATCTGGAGGGGCTTGGGGTGGATGTTCGAAAAGTGGTGAACGGGCAGCCACAAGTGTTTGGCCTTAGTATGGAGAACATGAAGGGCACTGTTGCATATCTGGAGGAGCTTGGGGTGGATGTTCGAAAAATGTTGAACGGGCGGCCACAAGTGTTTGGCCTTAGTATGGAGAACATGAAGGGCACTGTTGCATATCTGGAGGGGCTTGGGGTGGATGTTCGAAAAATGGGGAACAGGCTGCCATCAGTGTTTGGCCTTAGTATGGAGAACATGAAGGGCACTGTTGCATATCTGGAGGAGCTTGGGGTGGATGTTCGAAAAGTGGTGAACCGGCTGACATCAGTGTTTAGCCTTAGTATGGAGAACATGAAGGGCACTGTTGCATATCTGGAGGAGCTTGGGGTGGATGTTCGAAAAGTGGTGAACCGGCAGCCACAAGTGTTTGGCTACAGTATGGAGAACATGAAGGGCACTGTTGCATATCTGGAGGAGCTTGGGGTGGATGTTCGAAAAGTGGTGAACGGGCGGCCACAAGTGTTTGGCCTTAGTATGGAGAACATGAAGGGCAAGACCGCATACCTGGAACAACAAATGGGACGGCGCGCTGCTGAAACCAATCTTCATCCCTGTTTTTTGAGCTACAGTCTGAGGCAGCGTATTCAACCCCGTTATGCCTATTTGCGGACCTTCCGACCGGACAAGCAATATAGTTTGAGTTCCATGTTTGGGCCGTCAGATAAGCAATTTGCAGAAAGTTTGAAGATGACCCTTGGACATTACCAGCAGTGGAGGTCAGACTACATGCGAAAATAGCATTATGACCTTCCATTGCAGAGTTGGTGTCGTGGTCTTGGGTGCGCGCCAATGACCCCTGTTGCTGCTGCGGTTGTTGTCCCCCAATCGCCAGTGACTGCAGGCCGTGCGACCAGGTATCGCCATGCAGGGGCCTGCATTGCAATACAGAGATGAGAGAGAAAGTAACTGCGGCGAATTCCGCCGCGCTTCACGTGATCAGCGCCCCCCCCCCCCCCCTCCATGACCCCCCACCCCCACAACAACTCAAACCAGTGCATCCACCCGCGAGTACCAAGCGGCACACTCACTCAGCTTTTATGGCAAGCGATGCAGTCCTGTCTACGAACCCCTGGCCTACCCCTTGGCGACCTAACCCGCGGTATTTTGCAGGAAGTCCCCCCAACCCCCCCCCCCCCCACCCCCATCTTCCAACCCTTATAGTGCCTGGGAGCTGCGGTGAGGGTGACGTCCTCGGGTAAGCCTCACCAGCCTCAAGACCTGCAGACCCAGTCCTGTGGTCCACTGGCTCGGCCCTGACCTCGTGCATCATGTCTCGGACTGTGCACCACTGCCCGTGTGTCTCCGACACCGTGGCACGTTGTGGGACCTTCAGTGGCCGGGTCATGGACACTCTAACGCTGAGGAGGTGGCGTTCCTGCTTATACCGCACCTGCCGCTCAAGCCATGAACCTTTGGCTCAGGCGTCATTTGCCAAGACAGGTGGTGACAGGGGGAGACAGCAGGTGGAGCAGCTGGAGGTGTTTGCTCAGGTCGGGATGCAGAGTGTGAGGATTTGTGGACTCGCATTCCCCATGACCAAACAATCACTGGGATGTCCGTGTCTCATTTGCCCACAGCCTGGAAACACAGATATGCGTTATTCTCACGGGCAATTAAGGTCCTGCCTCATTATCGCGTTGCTCTTTTTTTGGGATACCACAGCGATTCCACGCACACTCTGGGGGTGACGTGCCCTCTGGGGAACCCATGCTCGACGTTCAGGAAACAAATTGATGAAGAGCGCTACAACGTGTATGAGTTGTGTGGTGCTTTGATTGCATGCTTGCACCCAATATGCCCATGACGGGTGCTGGATGGTACACCGTGCACCTTCTTGTTCAGCCTCAAGGCCCAGACATTCCCACTCCCGGAAGCTTGCCGGAAGACTATTCCGAAATGGGAACGGGGGGAAATGGGTGAAGGTGTATCGTTTTTGGAAAACCGAGTCGAAAAATGGTGATAAACCACCCCCCAAAAGGGACACAGTGGGTAGGTATACTGGGCGATGGCTGGAGGAAAAATGGGGGGGCAATGGGGGGGAATGGGGGAAAATATAGTCCCATACCGATCATTTTGCTCCTGCAAACGGTCGTTTCACTCCTGGTGGATCAGCATTGTTGTGGATTGCACATGCATCTTTGGTCAGTGTTGGTTTTTTATTTAGAGGGGCTCACAGAGAGCCTGTATGCGATTTCAGAGAATGTCCAGAAGGATTTGTGCTTGTCATGTGTTGTGGTGGTACTACAACAATCATCAACACATCAATCGTGACTACTTATGCTTTCTGTTGGGATGCGGTTGGCCAGATGTCCCGTGGTGCAACCCACGTGGTGACTACGTGGGGTTCACAACCCAGCTCGAAGAACTTGTTTTCTCATCAATGTACACAATTTCAGAGTCCGTAACCACCATTGTCTTGACCTCTGGCTTCTTGTCATTCAGCGCTTGTAGCACCACCCTGAGCTGAGCACTGTTACGGTTTTTTCCCGTCAAAGGGATAAACCCACATTCATTTTTTTTGTAGACTGACTCAAACTTGTTCAAAGTAGAGTACTCACAGTTCTTGGAAAACGGGTGTTGGACTGATATAATAGACTGGATCCCTGGCAAGACCGGGGCACAAGGCAAAGACGCATGGCTCATATGGCGTACATCATGATGCTCTCTATCGCGGTAACACCCCGCAGTACCACAGCTAAATTGGGAAAGAAGCAAGATGTCTGACTTGGGCAACCTTGTTTGGCCATATACTGCCAGGGAGTCAAATGAAGGATCTTACCCTCCCCCCTTTGCAAGAACAACAGTAAAAGCACTGGAAATGACAGAACCAACACCTCCATTTTGTTCTGATGAGGGCGTTGTTGACTTGCACGGTGAAAAGACACCAGCAGCAAAGCAATGCATCATTGAGGCCCAGACAACCATGTCTATGGAGGTGCATCGAAGGGCAAAATGTGGCAGGCCAGTAATCAGCATTCCCAAAATACCATCCCCAGCCCCAGGAAAAACTTTATCTTCACAGACCTTTGCCTTTCAGACATCAGGCAGTGTTGTGGGATGGGCAACCAACACACCGCTGAAGAGAAAGCAGCGCAGCAGGGATAGGTCCCATCTCTCGTGTTGATTTGGCAAGAACTTTTGGAAAAGGATGGATCTCAATGGTTCCACCCTTCCTTTTGAGTGGGTGCCATTGCACATTGCCATCCCAGGGAACGAGGGGGGCACATGCACGGGCAAAGCTGGGGCGTGCTTCCCACCCCTACAGTGCAATCTCACATTGCAAACGGCAAAGGCGGGGGCAGATGAGGCAGGTGGTGGGACTGGCGGAGTCTTCGGGTGCCCAAAGGGGCTGTTAGTTTTCAGCAGGTTTGGGGGAGGACACATCATCGACAGTGATCTCATACTTTTCAGAAGAGGACAGGCAGTGGGGGGGGTCAACAGATGCGAGAGACTTGTTAGGGTAGAGGGGCACTGAATCTTCGTGGTTGGAGGCGATTTTCAGCTTAGGCAGGCCAGTTTGTACTGCACAGATGTCAGTGATAACCCATTGCGCAAGAGGTTGTGCAGTGCGCGGTGGCAACATCAAACTGCACAGGAGTACAATTTGGTGGCTGCGCAGGGATGCAATTTGACTGGGAACCCATTGAAGCAGCGAAGCTGACATGCGTACTGATGATGCCTGGATCCAAAGTGCCTTCGACAGTCGGTGGCTCTTGTCCGGCTCAATGCCAGCCATTGTACACATGTGTCTCTTTTCCTTCTGATGCATGGGTAAACAGCTTCAGGGAAGAGTTTGACAACAAGGTTTTTCTTCCCCCACTCAGGACAGCGCCTCAAGGCAGGGGCGTCCTTAAGGGACGAGATTTTTTTTTTTTGTTTTTGCTAAGGACAGCCCTTAAGGACCGCCCCAAGGGACCACCAACCGCCAACCGCCAACTCCCATCGACTGCCAACCGCCACCAACCGCCAACCACCAACCGCCACCAACCGCCAGCCACCAACCGCCGCCAACCGCCAGCGGCGACCAACCGCCAACTGCCAACCACTGCCAAGTGCCTCCAACCACCAACCGTCAACCACCAACCGCCGCCAACCGCCAGTTGCCAACTGCCAACCGCCAACCGCCGCCAACCGCCAACCGCCAACTGCCACCAACCATGGTTGAGCACATGGAGTGCCCGCGGGCTTTTTTGGGAAACCGGAACACTCTTTTTTTTTTCTTTTTCCGTTAAGGACACCCCTGCCTCAAGGACTGCGCTCTGGGCTGGCGATGAATCGCCAGTCGCCGGTAGTCACACACAAACTGCCGGTGGTTGGCTGCCAAGGGTTGGCCCGTCATGACCGAATGTTTGTGAATAAAGCACCGACGCTGGGTAAAGGTTCATATGTCTTCTCTTTACCAGTGACAAACTTCAGATGGACATATGAATGGATGTGCCCTTCATCGGATGGCAGCGTGTGCCCACTACGACGCTTGCCGAGGCTGTGGGTACGCTGCCCATTCGCGGCATCGGGCGTTATGCCGCTTGTGCCTTGCAGTACGCACGTGACCACCTGCAGGGCTGTGGTGGTGACGACCCGTATGGCCTCACCATTGACGAGATTGCAGCCCTCAACCTCTACACAAAGCACAACTTCCGGCATCCTAGCCATAGCTTTTATTCGGTCCTCAACCGGACGCTGTGCCTCCAGGACAGACAGCAGCTGTTGCCGTTCTTCCCATACCTCAAGCTGTTTTTTACGGCGGCCCGCAAGCTGCCGAATGCTTGTCCAGCCAAACTATGGCGCGGGGTAGCCAAGGGCCCCAAGGACGTTGCGGCTGTCCATGCGAAGGGCAAGCTCATCTACTGGTGGGGAGTCACCAGCACCACCTACGACGCAGATGTGCTGCGCAGTCCCCAATTCTTTGGATCCTCCGGGGACTGGACGCTCTTCGTGCTGGAATGTCATGCTGGCGTGGACATCTCATGCTACTCTGATTATGATGAGGCTGAGGTGCTGCTGATGCCAGGCACGAAACTCATTGTAGAGCAGGTGATGCCTGGGGAACTGATGGGAGGTGCAACGCTCGTCCTGCTGAAGCAGCTGATTTCATCTCATGACCTTCTAAAACCCCAGCATCCAGGGGGGGAGGATGAAGACGATGCGGCGTGTGGCGAGGAGGAAGCTGAGGAGGAGGATGAAGAGGATGTGGAGGGGGATGACAGGGAATGTGGCGAGGAGGAAGCTGAGATGGAGGATGAAGAGGATGTGGAGGGGGATGACAGGGAGTGTGGCGAGGAGGAAGCTGAGATGGAGGATGAAGAGGATGTGGAGGGGGATGACAGGGAGTGTGGCGAGGAGGAAGCTGAGATGGAGGATGAAGAGGATGTGGAGGGGGATGACAGGGAATGTGGCGAGGAGGAAGCTGAGGAGGAGGATGAAGAGGATGTGGAGGGGGATGACAGGGAGTGTGGCGAGGAGGAAGCTGAGATGGAGGATGAAGAGGATGTGGAGGGGGATGACAGGGAGTGTGGCGAGGAGGAAGCTGAGATGGAGGATGAAGAGGATGTGCAGGGGGATGACAGGGAATGTGGCGAAGAGGAAGTTGAGGAGGATAAAGAGGATGTGGAAAAGGACAGTGGTGGTGATGAGGAAGACGAAGATGAGGCAGTGGATGATGAAGATGAGGTTGGTCAGTCAGAGAGGCCCACAAAGAGGAAGGCTCCGGACACTGCAGCGCAGGATGACGCCGCTGCTGGCGAGGGTCAGGAAGAGGAGGAAGCGGACGAGGAGGAGCACGATAATGGTGGCCCTCCTGCAAAGAAGCAAAGGACTAGTTGTGAAGGTATAGCATTCCTGCTTGCCGCTGTGTTGTACCGCATTGTTGTGCTGTCTCCAGGACCGGCACTCGCTGTTTGTTATGCTGTTACCAATCAATGTTATGCTTTCACAAGAACACACACCTGCACTAGCACGCACAAGTACAGCAACAGCCACACTAGTACCGACACTGGCACCAACACCAGCACTAGCATTGGCACTAGCACCAGACCGAAGAGCATAACCAGTACCGGCACTAGCTGCACAGCCTGCACTGGGACTGACAGTTGCGTTGTCCAGTGTCACAGCAGCAGCACGAGCACAAGCATTCGCACTTGCTGCGATGGCTCCACTGCGCTCGCATCCGGCCTACCAACGGCCTTTTGCCTTTTCCCTTTGCCTGTGCCCCCGCTTTTGCCTTTGCCTTCATCGTTGCCACTGGGTCGTGATTTTGCAATCCAAGTTTGCACAGCAACCAGAAGCACACCACTCACTCTTGCCGACAACAAATCTTGGCATGGCCGGTCTTCCGTTGCAGGGGAAAGGGCGGGGGGTCGATAGAGCGCCCCAAAAGTAAGGGCAGGGAGTCCAGGCCAGGGACAGAACTGACCGGCACCATCATTCAGTTGCTGTGAAATGCTGTCCAAAATAGTCAAAACACGTTTTCCGCTGCATCCCATGACTTCTCAGGACCCCCTCGTCGCGCTGATTCCATTTTCATTTTTGCTGAAATTCGGACTCTGGGTCGCCTTCAGGCCATCCCGCGGTGTTAAGGGCACCTGGTCAATGAAGCCCCCTTTTCTGGTGCGTTGATAATGTTATCAGGAAATCGTAAGTGTTCGTCACTAGCCAATCGCCGTTGTTGATTGGCCCGGTGCCGTGAGTTGGCTGCTGCGCCGCGCAACATTTGAGTCAGGTGCGTTGGGGCTTTTTCTTCATTACGGACGTTGCTGGTGCTTTGCTTCGGGATGTTTTGGCAGCCACGGAGGCCATGTGATCCAGCGCAAGACTATCGGGGATACACCCCGGACCCAGTGTAGGGACTTGGAGTTGTTTCAGCTTCTTCCCGCGTTTCTGAGACGATGCCCCTGGAAATGCGCTTGGGCTTGCCTGTGTAGGTCCACCAGGTGACTCCTCTGTTTAGGGGTCATAGCCCCTTCTTCAATGTCTCAGCGCTTGCTTTGTGGTTACCAAGGCACCGTGTTCGAAGCCTCCAAATCACTGATTTTCTTAGGTTCGGATGTGAAGAGCATGGGCCTTAGTATGGAGAACATGAAGGGCAAGATGGCATACCTGGAGGAGCTTGGGGTGGATGTTCGAAAAGTGGTGAACGGGTGGCCACAAGTGTTAGGCTACAGTATGGAGAACATGAAGGGCACTGTTGCATATCTGGAGGAGCTTGGGGTGGATGTTCGAAAAGTGGTGAACCGGCAGCCACAAGTGTTTGGCTACAGTATGGAGAACATGAAGGGCACTGTTGCATATCTGGAGGAGCTTGGGGTGGATGTTCGAAAAGTGGTGAACGGGCGGCCACAAGTGTTTGGCCTTAGTATGGAGAACATGAAGGGCACTGTTGCATATCTGGAGGAGCTTGGGGTGGATGTTCGAAAAGTGGTGAACGGGCGGCCACAAGTGTTTGGCCTTCGTATGGAGAACATGAAGGGCACTGTTGCATATCTGGAGGAGCTTGGGGTGGATGTTCGAAAAGTGGTGAACCGGCTGCCATCAGTGTTTGGCCTTAGTATGAAGAACATGAAGGGCACTGTTGCATATCTGGAGGGGCTTGGGGTAGATGTTCGAAAAGTGGTGAACAGGCTGCCATCAGTGTTTGGCCTTAGTATGGAGAACATGAAGGGCACTGTTGCATACCTGGAGGAGCTTGGGGTGGATGTTCCAAAAGTGGTGAACGGGCAGCCACAAGTGTTTGGCCTTAGTATGGAGAACATGAAGGGCACTGTTGCATATCTGGAGGAGCTTGGGGTGGATGTTCGAAAAATGTTGAACGGGCGGCCACAAGTGTTTGGCCTTAGTATGGAGAACATGAAGGGCACTGTTGCATATCTGGAGGGGCTTGGGGTGGATGTTCGAAAAATGGGGAACAGGCTGCCATCAGTGTTTGGCCTTAGTATGGAGAACATGAAGGGCACTGTTGCATATCTGGAGGAGCTTGGGGTGGATGTTCGAAAAGTGGTGAACCGGCTGACATCAGTATTTAGCCTTAGTATGGAGAACATGAAGGGCACTGTTGCATATCTGGAGGAGCTTGGGGTGGATGTTCGAAAAGTGGTGAACCGGCAGCCACAAGTGTTTGGCTACAGTATGGAGAACATGAAGGGCACTGTTGCATATCTGGAGGAGCTTGGGGTGGATGTTCGAAAAGTGGTGAACGGGCGGCCACAAGTGTTTGGCCTTAGTATGGAGAACATGAAGGGCAAGACCGCATACCTGGAACAACAAATGGGACGGCGCGCTGCTGAAACCAATCTTCATCCCTGTTTTTTGAGCTACAGTCTGAGGCAGCGTATTCAACCCCGTTATGCCTATTTGCGGACCTTCCGACCGGACAAGCAATATAGTTTGAGTTCCATGTTTGGGCCGTCAGATAAGCAATTTGCAGAAAGTTTGAAGATGACCCTTGGACATTACCAGCAGTGGAGGTCAGACTACATGCGAAAATAGCATTATGACCTTCCATTGCAGAGTTGGTGTCGTGGTCTTGGGTGCGCGCCAATGACCCCCTGTTGCTGCTGCGGTTGTTGTCCCCCAATCGCCAGTGACTGCAGGCCGTGCGACCAGGTATCGCCATGCAGGGGCCTGCATTGCAATACAGAGATGAGAGAGAAAGTAACTGCGGCGAATTCCGCCGCGCTTCACGTGATCAGCGCCCCCCCTCCATGACCCCCCACCCCCACAACAACTCAAACCAGTGCATCCACCCGCGAGTACCAAGCGGCACACTCACTCAGCTTTTATGGCAAGCGATGCAGTCCTGTCTACGAACCCCTGGCCTACCCCTTGGCGACCTAACCCGCGGTATTTTGCAGGAAGTCCCCCCCCCCCCCCCACCCCCATCTTCCAACCCTTATAGTGCCTGGGAGCTGCGGTGAGGGTGACGTCCTCGGGTAAGCCTCACCAGCCTCAAGACCTGCAGACCCAGTCCTGTGGTCCACTGGCTTGGCCCTGACCTCGTGCATCATGTCTCGGACTGTGCACCACTGCCCGTGTGTCTCCGACACCGTGGCACGTTGTGGGACCTTCAGTGGCCGGGTCATGGACACTCTAACGCTGAGGACGTGGCGTTCCTGCTTATACCGCACCTGCCGCTCAAGCCATGAACCTTTGGCTCAGGCGTCATTTGCCAAGACAGGTGGTGACAGGGGGAGACAGCAGGTGGAGCAGCTGGAGGTGTTTGCTCAGGTCGGGATGCAGAGTGTGAGGATTTGTGGACTCGCATTCCCCATGACCAAACAATCACTGGGATGTCCGTGTCTCATTTGCCCACAGCCTGGAAACACAGATATGCGTTATTCTCACGGGCAATTAAGGTCCTGCCTCATTATCGCGTTGCTCTTTTTTTGGGATACCACAGCGATTCCACGTACACTCTGGGGGTGACGTGCCCTCTGGGGAACCCATGCTCGACGTTCAGGAAACAAATTGATGAAGAGCGCTACAACGTGTATGAGTTGTGTGGTGCTTTGATTGCATGCTTGCACCCAATATGCCCATGACGGGTGCTGGATGGTACACCGTGCACCTTCTTGTTCAGCCTCAAGGCCCAGACATTCCCACTCCCGGAAGCTTGCCGGAAGACTATTCCGAAATGGGAACGGGGGGAAATGGGTGAAGGTGTATCGTTTTTGGAAAACCGAGTCGAAAAATGGTGATAAACCACCCCCCAAAAGGGACACAGTGGGTAGGTATACTGGGCGATGGCTGGAGGAAAAATGGGGGGGAAATGGGGGGGAATGGGGGAAAATATAGTCCCATACCGATCATTTTGCTCCTGCAAACGGTCGTTTCACTCCTGGTGGATCAGCATTGTTGTGGATTGCACATGCATCTTTGGTCAGTGTTGGTTTTTTATTTAGAGGGGCTCACAGAGAGCCTGTATGCGATTTCAGAGAATGTCCAGAAGGATTTGTGCTTGTCATGTGTTGTGGTGGTACTACAACAATCATCAACACATCAATCGTGACTACTTATGCTTTCTGTTGGGATGCGGTTGGCCAGATGTCCCGTGGTGCAACCCACGTGGTGACTACGTGGGGTTCACAACCCAGCTCGAAGAACTTGTTTTCTCATCAATGTACACAATTTCAGAGTCCGTAACCACCATTGTCTTGACCTCTGGCTTCTTGTCATTCAGCGCTTGTAGCACCACCCTGAGCTGAGCACTGTTACGGTTTTTTCCCGTCAAAGGGATAAACCCACATTCATTTTTTTTGTAGACTGACTCAAACTTGTTCAAAGTAGAGTACTCACAGTTCTTGGAAAACGGGTGTTGGACTGATATAATAGACTGGATCCCTGGCAAGACCGGGGCACAAGGCAAAGACGCATGGCTCATATGGCGTACATCATGATGCTCTCTATCGCGGTAACACCCCGCAGTACCACAGCTAAATTGGGAAAGAAGCAAGATGTCTGACTTGGGCAACCTTGTTTGGCCATATACTGCCAGGGAGTCAAATGAAGGATCTTACCCTCCCCCCTTTGCAAGAACAACAGTAAAAGCACTGGAAATGACAGAACCAACACCTCCATTTTGTTCTGATGAGGGCGTTGTTGACTTGCACGGTGAAAAGACACCAGCAGCAAAGCAATGCATCATTGAGGCCCAGACAACCATGTCTATGGAGGTGCATCGAAGGGCAAAATGTGGCAGGCCAGTAATCAGCATTCCCAAAATACCATCCCCAGCCCCAGGAAAAACTTTATCTTCACAGACCTTTGCCTTTCAGACATCAGGCAGTGTTGTGGGATGGGCAACCAACACACCGCTGAAGAGAAAGCAGCGCAGCAGGGATAGGTCCCATCTCTCGTGTTGATTTGGCAAGAACTTTTGGAAAAGGATGGATCTCAATGGTTCCACCCTTCCTTTTGAGTGGGTGCCATTGCACATTGCCATCCCAGGGAACGAGGGGGGCACATGCACGGGCAAAGCCGGGGCGTGCTTCCCACCCCTACAGTGCAATCTCACATTGCAAACGGCAAAGGCGGGGGCAGATGAGGCAGGTGGTGGGACTGGCGGAGTCTTCGGGTGCCCAAAGGGGCTGTTAGTTTTCAGCAGGTTTGGGGGAGGACACATCATCGACAGTGATCTCATACTTTTCAGAAGAGGACAGGCAGTGGGGGGGGTCAACAGATGCGAGAGACTTGTTAGGGTAGAGGGGCACTGAATCTTCGTGGTTGGAGGCGATTTTCAGCTTAGGCAGGCCAGTTTGTACTGCACAGATGTCAGTGATAACCCATTGCGCAAGAGGTTGTGCAGTGCGCGGTGGCAACATCAAACTGCACAGGAGTACAATTTGGTGGCTGCGCAGGGATGCAATTTGACTGGGAACCCATTGAAGCAGCGAAGCTGACATGCGTACTGATGATGCCTGGATCCAAAGTGCCTTCGACAGTCGGTGGCTCTTGTCCGGCTCAATGCCAGCCATTGTACACATGTGTCTCTTTTCCTTCTGATGCATGGGTAAACAGCTTCAGGGAAGAGTTTGACAACAAGGTTTTTCTTCCCCCACTCAGGACAGCGCCTCAAGGCAGGGGCGTCCTTAAGGGACGAGATTTTTTTTTTTTGTTTTTGCTAAGGACAGCCCTTAAGGACCGCCCCAAGGGACCACCAACCGCCAACCGCCAACTCCCATCGACTGCCAACCGCCACCAACCGCCAACCACCAACCGCCACCAACCGCCAGCCACCAACCGCCGCCAACCGCCAGCGGCGACCAACCGCCAACTGCCAACCACTGCCAAGTGCCTCCAACCACCAACCGTCAACCACCAACCGCCGCCAACCGCCAGTTGCCAACTGCCAACCGCCAACCGCCGCCAACCGCCAACCGCCAACTGCCACCAACCATGGTTGAGCACATGGAGTGCCCGCGGGCTTTTTTGGGAAACCGGAACACTCTTTTTTTTTTCTTTTTCCGTTAAGGACACCCCTGCCTCAAGGACTGCGCTCTGGGCTGGCGATGAATCGCCAGTCGCCGGTAGTCACACACAAACTGCCGGTGGTTGGCTGCCAAGGGTTGGCCCGTCATGACCGAATGTTTGTGAATAAAGCACCGACGCTGGGTAAAGGTTCATATGTCTTCTCTTTACCAGTGACAAACTTCAGATGGACATATGAATGGATGTGCCCTTCATCGGATGGCAGCGTGTGCCCACTACGACGCTTGCCGAGGCTGTGGGTACGCTGCCCATTCGCGGCATCGGGCGTTATGCCGCTTGTGCCTTGCAGTACGCACGTGACCACCTGCAGGGCTGTGGTGGTGACGACCCGTATGGCCTCACCATTGACGAGATTGCAGCCCTCAACCTCTACACAAAGCACAACTTCCGGCATCCTAGCCATAGCTTTTATTCGGTCCTCAACCGGACGCTGTGCCTCCAGGACAGACAGCAGCTGTTGCCGTTCTTCCCATACCTCAAGCTGTTTTTTACGGCGGCCCGCAAGCTGCCGAATGCTTGTCCAGCCAAACTATGGCGCGGGGTAGCCAAGGGCCCCAAGGACGTTGCGGCTGTCCATGCGAAGGGCAAGCTCATCTACTGGTGGGGAGTCACCAGCACCACCTACGACGCAGATGTGCTGCGCAGTCCCCAATTCTTTGGATCCTGCGGGGACTGGACGCTCTTCGTGCTGGAATGTCATGCTGGCGTGGACATCTCATGCTACTCTGATTATGATGAGGCTGAGGTGCTGCTGATGCCAGGCACGAAACTCATTGTAGAGCAGGTGATGCCTGGGGAACTGATGGGAGGTGCAACGCTCGTCCTGCTGAAGCAGCTGATTTCATCTCATGACCTTCTAAAACCCCAGCATCCAGGGGGGGAGGATGAAGACGATGCGGCGTGTGGCGAGGAGGAAGCTGAGGAGGAGGATGAAGAGGATGTGGAGGGGGATGACAGGGAGTGTGGCGAGGAGGAAGCTGAGATGGAGGATGAAGAGGATGTGGAGGGGGATGACAGGGAGTGTGGCGAGGAGGAAGCTGAGATGGAGGATGAAGAGGATGTGGAGGGGGATGACAGGGAGTGTGGCGAGGAGGAAGCTGAGATGGAGGATGAAGAGGATGTGGAGGGGGATGACAGGGAGTGTGGCGAGGAGGAAGCTGAGATGGAGGATGAAGAGGATGTGGAGGGGGATGACAGGGAGTGTGGCAAGGAGGAAGCTGAGATGGAGGATGAAGAGGATGTGGAGGGGGATGACAGGGAGTGTGGCGAGGAGGAAGCTGAGGAGGAGGATGAAGAGGATGTGGAGGGGGATGACAGGGAGTGTGGCGAGGAGGAAGCTGAGATGGAGGATGAAGAGGATGTGGAGGGGGATGACAGGGAGTGTGGCAAGGAGGAAGCTGAGATGGAGGATGAAGAGGATGTGGAGGGGGATGACAGGGAGTGTGGCGAGGAGGAAGCTGAGATGGAGGATGAAGAGGATGTGGAGGGGGATGACAGGGAGTGTGGCGAGGAGGAAGCTGAGATGGAGGATGAAGAGGATGTGGAGGGGGATGACAGGGAGTGTGGCGAGGAGGAAGCTGAGATGGAGGATGAAGAGGATGTGGAGGGGGATGACAGGGAGTGTGGCGAGGAGGAAGCTGAGATGGAGGATGAAGAGGATGTGGAGGGGGATGACAGGGAATGTGGCGAAGAGGAAGTTGAGGAGGATGAAGAGGATGTGGAAAAGGACAGTGGTGGTGATGAGGAAGACGAAGATGAGGCAGTGGATCCTGAAGATGAGGTTGGTCAGTCAGAGAGGCCCACAAAGAGGAAGGCTCCGGACACTGCAGCGCAGGATGACGCCGCTGCTGGCGAGGGTCAGGAAGAGGAGGAAGCGGACGAGGAGGAGCACGATAATGGTGGCCCTCCTGCAAAGAAGCAAAGGACTAGTTGTGAAGGTATAGCATTCCTGCTTGCCGCTGTGTTGTACCGCATTGTTGTGCTGTCTCCAGGACCGGCACTCGCTGTTTGTTATGCTGTTACCAATCAATGTTATGCTTTCACAAGAACACACACCTGCACTAGCACGCACAAGTACAGCAACAGCCACACTAGTACCGACACTGGCACCAACACCAGCACTAGCATTGGCACTAGCACCAGACCGAAGAGCATAACCAGTACCGGCACCAGCTGCACAGCCTGCACTGGGACTGACAGTTGCGTTGTCCAGTGTCACAGCAGCAGCACGAGCACAAGCATTCGCACTTGCTGCGATGGCTCCACTGCGCTCGCATCCGGCCTACCAACGGCCTTTTGCCTTTTCCCTTTGCCTGTGCCCCCGCTTTTGCCTTTGCCTTCATCGTTGCCACTGGGTCGTGATTTTGCAATCCAAGTTTGCACAGCAACCAGAAGCACACCACTCACTCTTGCCGACAACAAATCTTGGCATGGCCGGTCTTCCATTGCAGGGGAAAGGGCGGGGGGTCGATAGAGCGCCCCAAAAGTAAGGGCAGGGAGTCCAGGCCAGGGACAGAACTGACCGGCACCATCATTCAGTTGCTGTGAAATGCTGTCCAAAATAGTCAAAACACGTTTTCCGCTGCATCCCATGACTTCTCAGGACCCCCTCGTCGCGCTGATTCCATTTTCATTTTTGCTGAAATTCGGACTCTGGGTCGCCTCCAGGCCATCCCGCGGTGTTAAGGGCACCTGGTCAATGAAGCCCCGTTTCTGGTGCGTTGATATGTTATCAGGAAATCGTAAAGTGTTCGTCACTAGCCAATCGCCGTTGTTGATTGGCCCGGTGCCGTGAGTTGGCTGCTGCGCCGCGCAACATTTGGGTCAGGTGCGTTGGGGCTTTTTCTTCATTACGGACGTTGCTGGTGCTTTGCTTCGGGATGTTTTGGCAGCCACGGAGGCCATGTGATCCAGCGCAAGACTATCGGGGATACACCCCGGACCCAGTGTAGGGACTTGGAGTTGTTTCAGCTTCTTCCCGCGTTTCTGAGACGATGCCCCTGGAAATGCGCTTGGGCTTGCCTGTGTAGGTCCACCAGGTGCCTCCTCTGTTTAGGGGTCATAGCCCCTTCTTCAATGTCTCAGCGCTTGCTTTGTGGTTACCAAGGCACCGTGTTCGAAGCCTCCAAATCACTGATTTTCTTAGGTTCGGATGTGAAGAGCATGGGCCTTAGTATGGAGAACATGAAGGGCAAGATGGCATACCTGGAGGAGCTTGGGGTGGATGTTCGAAAAGTGGTGAACGGGTGGCCACAAGTGTTAGGCTACAGTATGGAGAACATGAAGGGCACTGTTGCATATCTGGAGGGGCTTGGGGTGGATGTTCGAAAAGTGGTGAACGGGCGGCCACAAGTGTTTGGCTACAGTATGGAGAACATGAAGGGCACTGTTGCATATCTGGAGGAGCTTGGGGTGGATGTTCGAAAAGTGGTGAACCGGCAGCCACAAGTGTTTGGCTACAGTATGGAGAACATGAAGGGCAAGATCGCATATCTGGAGGGGCTTGGGGTGGATGTTCGAAAAGTGGTGAACCGGCTGCCATCAGTGTTTGGCCTTAGTATGGAGAACATGAAGGGCACTGTTGCATATCTGGAGGAGCTTGGGGTGGATGTTCGAAAAGTGGTGAACCGGCTGCCATCAGTGTTTAGCCTTAGTATGGAGAACATGAAGGGCACTGTTGCATATCTGGAGCAGCTTGGGGTGGATGTTCCAAAAGTGGTGAACGGGCTGCCATCAGTGTTTGGCTACAGTATGGAGAACATGAAGGGCACTGTTGCATATCTGGAGGAGCTTGGGGTGGATGTTCGAAAAGTGGTGAACCGGCAGCCACAAGTGTTTGGCTACAGTATGGAGAACATGAAGGGCAAGATCGCATATCTGGAGGGGCTTGGGGTGGATGTTCGAAAAGTGGTGAACCGGCTGCCATCAGTGTTTGGCCTTAGTATGGAGAACATGAAGGGCACTGTTGCATATCTGGAGGAGCTTGGGGTGGATGTTCGAAAAGTGGTGAACGGGCGGCCACAAGTGTTTGGCTACAGTATGGAGAACATGAAGGGCACTGTTGCATATCTGGAGGAGCTTGGGGTAGATGTTCGAAAAGTGGTGAACCGGCTGCCATCAGTGTTTGGCTACAGTATGGAGAACATGAAGGGCACTGTTGCATATCTGGAGGAGCTTGGGGTGGATGTTCGAAAAGTGGTGAACCGGCAGCCACAAGTGTTTGGCCTTAGTATGGAGAACATGAAGGGCAAGATCGCATATCTGGAGGGGCTTGGGGTGGATGTTCGAAAAGTGGTGAACCGGCTGCCATCAGTGTTTGGCCTTAGTATGGAGAACATGAAGGGCACTGTTGCATATCTGGAGGAGCTTGGGGTGGATGTTCGAAAAGTGGTGAACCGGCTGCCATCAGTGTTTAGCCTTAGTATGGAGAACATGAAGGGCACTGTTGCATATCTGGAGGAGCTTGGGGTGGATGTTCGAAAAGTGGTGAACCGGCTGCCATCAGTGTTTGGCTACAGTATGGAGAACATGAAGGGCACTGTTGCATATCTGGAGGAGCTTGGGGTGGATGTTCGAAAAGTGGTGAACCGGCAGCCACAAGTGTTTGGCCTTAGTATGGAGAACATGAAGGGCAAGATCGCATATCTGGAGGGGCTTGGGGTGGATGTTCGAAAAGTGGTGAACCGGCTGCCATCAGTGTTTGGCCTTAGTATGGAGAACATGAAGGGCACTGTTGCATATCTGGAGGAGCTTGGGGTGGATGTTCGAAAAGTGGTGAACCGGCTGCCATCAGTGTTTGGCTACAGTATGGAGAACATGAAGGGCACTGTTGCATATCTGGAGGAGCTTGGGGTGGATGTTCGAAAAGTGGTGAACCGGCAGCCACAAGTGTTTGGCTACAGTATGGAGAACATGAAGGGCAAGATCGCATATCTGGAGGGGCTTGGGGTGGATGTTAGAAAAGTGGTGAACCGGCTGCCATCAGTGTTTGGCCTTAGTATGGAGAACATGAAGGGCACTGTTGCATATCTGGAGGAGCTTGGGGTGGATGTTCGAAAAGTGGTGAACCGGCCGCCATCAGTGTTTGGCTACAGTATGGAGAACATGAAGGGCACTGTTGCATATCTGGAGGAGCTTGGGGTGGATGTTCGAAAAGTGGTGAACCGGCTGCCATCAGTGTTTGGCTACAGTATGGAGAACATGAAGGGCACTGTTGCATATCTGGAGGAGCTTGGGGTGGATGTTCGAAAAGTGGTGAACGGGCGGCCATCAGTGTTTAGCCTTAGTATGGAGAACATGAAGGGCACTGTTGCATATCTGGAGGAGCTTGGGGTAGATGTTCGAAAAGTGGTGAACGGGCGGCCACAAGTGTTTGGCTACAGTATGGAGAACATGAAGGGCACTGTTGCATATCTGGAGGGGCTTGGGGTGGATGTTCGAAAAGTGGTGAACCGGCTGCCATCAGTGTTTAGCCTTAGTATGGAGAACATGAAGGGCAAGACGGCATACCTGGAGGAGCTTGGGGTGGACGTTCGAAAAGTGGTGAACGGGCAGCCACAAGTGTTTGGCTACAGTATGGAGAACATGAAGGGCAAGATCGCATACCTGGAACAACAAATGGGACGGCGCGTTGCTGAAATCAATCTTTGTCCCTGTTTTTTGAACTACAGTCTGAGGCAGCGTATTCAACCCCGTTATGCCTATTTGCGGACCTTCCGACCGGACAAGCAATATAGTTTGAGTTCCATGTTTGGGCCGTCAGATAAGCAATTTGCAGAAAGTTTGAAGATGACCCTTGGACATTACCAGCAGTGGAGGTCAGACTACATGCGAAAATAGCATTATGACCTTCCATTGCAGAGTTGGTGTCGTGGTCTTGGGTGCGCGCCAATGACCCCTGTTGCTGCTGCGGTTGTTGTCCCCCAATCGCCAGTGACTGCAGGCCGTGCGACCAGGTATCGCCATGCAGGGGCCTGCATTGCAATACAGAGATGAGAGAGAAAGTAACTGCGGCGAATTCCGCCGCGCTTCACGTGATCAGCGCCCCCCCCCCCCCCTCCATGACCCCCCACCCCCACAACAACTCAAACCAGTGCATCCACCCGCGAGTACCAAGCGGCACACTCACTCAGCTTTTATGGCAAGCGATGCAGTCCTGTCTACGAACCCCTGGCCTACCCCTTGGCGACCTAACCCGCGTTATTTTGCAGGAAGTCCCCCCCCCCCCCACCCCCATCTTCCAACCCTTATAGTGCCTGGGAGCTGCGGTGAGGGTGACGTCCTCGGGTAAGCCTCACCAGCCTCAAGACCTGCAGACCCAGTCCTGTGGTCCACTGGCTTGGCCCCGACCTCGTGCATCATGTCTCGGACTGTGCACCACTGCCCGTGTGTCTCTGACACCGTGGCACGTTGTGGGACCTTCAGTGGCTGCCACTGCGTGCGAGTGAGCGCAGATACTCCACCGACTGCTTTGCGTAGGGCCCCCAGCGCCCCCTGTCAGGACCATGAATTGACATGGTTGTGTGGGCATGTGTGCATGTGGGGAAACTTCACTGCGCCGGCCTCGGACTGGGTCTGTGGTGGTTTATGTGGCTCCGAGTCCAGCGCGGGGTGGCCTACGGTACGGCCCACCGACGGACTGGATCTGTTGGGCCACGTGCCTGTCGGGTGTTGGGCATTCCCCCAGCCCATCCCCTCCTGATAGTGCACCCAGACCATCCTCCCTCACCCCCCCCCCCCCCCCGCCCCCGCCCTGGGCAACAGCTTTGTGCAATATGCCGGAGGCATCAACGAATGTGGGGGTTCCGCCCGCCGGACCAGAGATGTGGCCAAACGAGGCTCCTCGCAGGGGCCTGGGCACCAACATCGAAAGGGTCCAACACCGTATGACCGTGCCACCCCAAAGCCAAAAGGCTGATGCCCCGCCCCCCACCCCCCCCCCCCCCCATGACTCTGCTCCGCGTGTGGTCCCCAGCAGCCCAGGCCTTCTGCCCTGCACCCGCGCAGCGCAGTGGGGCACCTGGTGTTATACGTGTCGTGAGTGGGAGCTTCTGTTCGAGTGCCTTCCAGTCACCCTCAACACATGTAGCGCTTGCCAAGCGCGTGCGACGTTTGGACACGCAGCCGTGCAGCCCCGATTTATGTTGACAGATACATGGGATGCGCCGATTGTATATGGGCAACAGGGGCTCTGCTGACAGATCCCCCAATGCCATTGCCTCCCCCCATGCCCTACCCCCCCCATCCACAAGTGGAGGATTCCCTCCTCAAAAGGCGAACACGTACGTACACCCGGAAGCACCAACCGGCATACTCACTCAGCCTTGATGCTCCCCCCTCTCCCAGTGCCCTGGCCCATTCTGAGCAGTGGGGCAACCTGCCCCAGACCCTCAGCTTCACTGACACGCAGGTCTCAGGCAAGACTCTCACCCGCAAAACATGTCCGTGACTCTGCTCCCCATGTGGTCCTGAGCAAGTCTGTGCCGTGCTGTGGTGCTGCCGTGGGGCTGCCATGCCGCGTGGCACTTCCGTTGCCCCTGGTCCCGTGATTTGTGTTGAAAAGTCGGATGTGGTGTGGTCAGCGACGCGCTGCTCTTGACACGCGTGCTGCTGCCGAATTCCGGTACCACGGACCCCGGCTCTTCTTCAGGAGCGGGGTCCTCGGGTGCTTTTCTCCCGCCCGCCCTGGCAGGGGGAGGGGAGGGGTCCGGAAAGTGGGCTGAAACGGCCCCCCTGCCCCCAAATGTTTGTGCCTGCTTCAGCCTTGGGCCACTCTACACAACGTGGGCGGAATATTCGCATTGTGCACGAGCGCAAAGGTCATGAACAAGAGCAGGATGCCCCCGTGGGTTGCGGGTGAGGGTACATGGTCTATATTGTCGTGTTTTGAGGGGTAGGGTCGGCTTACGTCTGCAACGTGTGTCCCGTGGTACGTATCACGTGCAAACACGGGCTTGTCCAAACACCGTGACCCTGTGCTTCCGCACGTTACCTGGCTTGTGCTAGGACAAAGGGAGGGTATGATTTCTGTGTTCTCAGGGCTGGTTTCCCCCTTCAACCTGATCTTGCACCCCCAACACAACTCTGAGAAGAGCTTTGATGGGCGATTGCAGTGTGTTGTATATGATGTCGCTTGATTTGGATCCTCGGTCAAAGGCTTCTGAATCACACTTACCACATGTCGCGCTTGCTCGGGTGTTGCAACCGCTTGCACATTGAGCAGTAACAGTGCGCGTTGACTGATCCAATGGCACCTGCAACAGGAGGCAGCATGTGACATCACCCTTCTGCCCTGCACCCGTGCAGCGCAGTGGGGCACCTAGCGTTATACGTGTCGTGAGTTGCAGCTTCTGTTCTAGTGCCTTCCAGTCGCCCTTGGCGCCCGCTTGCCAGGCGCGTGCGACGTTTGGACACGCAACCGTGCAGCACCCATTTATATTGACAGATACATGGGATGCGCCGAATATATATGGGCAACAGGGGCTCTGCTGACAGACCCCCCAATGCCATTGCCCCCCCCCAATGCCCTACCTGATTCCCTCCCTGAACACATAAGTACACCTGGAAGCACCAACCGGGATACTCGTTCGGCCTTGATGCCCCCCCCCCTCCCTCAATGCCCAGACCCATTGTGAGCAGTGGGGCAACCTGCCCCAGACCCTCACCTTCACTGACCTGCAGATCGCTCAAAGACATGACATTGGACACTTAAACATACCGGCCTGTCTTGACCCCCCCCCCCCCGCCTGTTCTCGTTCATCCTTTATAGCACCTTCCCCACTCCCGCCGCCCGCTGGACACCAGAGGGACACCGAACCTTGTCCTCGGGCTCATTGAGGCCGAGGCACATCCACTTGCATAAAAGTCCAGAGGTGTGAAGGCGGCACGGCGCTTGGCGGTGCTGCCTGGTGGATTATAGCCCTGGCAGGGAGGTAGATGAATTGTGACCTCGATGAACCTTCCCACCGGACTTCGGATCAACGCCCTTGCGAAGGTATGGTAAGCTATGCAAGAACGCCGGTGGAGAATATGATTCGGGGCAAGTGGCATGTATAGCCCGTGTACCAGAACAAAGAATGTGCGACTCCGAGGCTTGAAGGTGAGACTCGGAGGTGACAGTTGCTGTCACAGTGCACTTCATGAATCCAGAGCCTGAACAGATGTTGCCTGCGAAATAGAACAAAGATATTGCATGGAACAGTCTGGATCTCTTCTCGTTCGTTATCTGTTGTATTTTCTCCTGGTTTTCTTGCCGCCAAACCCGTTTTGTGCTGTGCTGTGGGCCCCACAACTTCCAGCCCCTGCCCCCGCCAAACAGGCGAACCTGGCATAGACTGCCCCCCCCCCCCCCCGGAACAGGCGACCCTGGAGTAGTCAAACAGGACAAGTCATTCAGGGGCTCCGTAGACACAACCAAAACACGTTCGGACCCACAGAGGGTCAGAATGAGCAGTGGCGAGAGGCACCGCCAAAGGCAAACAACCTAATACCGAGGCCTTGTGCCCCCCCTCCCGCCGCGCCAATCATTGCGCCTCCGTCGAAACAGATACAGTTTCACACGAGAATCCCTACTTCATGGGACACGTTGACAGAAGGCGTCTTCGATGCTGTGTGTGACCTGAGACAAACCGTGCCACAAGTAGTGAGTGTGCCCTGAGGTGTTGCATCCAACCACGGTACAAGACAGTGGTGTGGGGTTTCCCGACCGGTGCAAGAAAGAGGTGTTGGGTGGTGGGAGGCAGAGGGTACGACAAGCACTAGGCACACTTGTTCCAGCACTGAGTTGGCTGCATGGGAGTGGGCATGGGTGAGAGAGCGGCCGTGGGAGTGGGAGGGGGAGTGAAGTGGAAGTGGAAGTGGAAGTGGAAGTGGAAGTTGCAGTGGGAGTGGGACTCGAGTCAGGAGCGGGTGTGGGAGTGGCATTGTGAGCGGATGTGGAAGGTGGGGAGTTGGGCCAGGAGTGCGAGTGTGAGTGACCGCGATGCACTGCAAGCGCAGACATTTTGCCCATGCGTTTGCTAGTGGAGTGTGCCCTGTGTGCCATTGGGCAGGCGATTCCTAGTGGTTGTGGCCTCAGGCTGTGTGCACCTGCTGTACCAGCAGTGTGGATTGGGGAGGACCCGCAGCGCACATGCAGGGCAACCCTACCAAATTGGGATCTGGTCCACTCCCAGTAGCTGCCAGGGGACCATGGGTCGGGTAGCCGACGGGCGCAGCCATGTAGAGGACGATGTGCAGCCAGCCTACTGCACCCCAAGGGCCTTGCGCTGGCGTCTGGTTGGAGGGGGGGGGGGGGGCGATGGACCATTGGTCTTATGCATTACAGAACAGGCTTTGAGCGCCAGGGGCTTCTGTCTGCAGCGTGTCCATGTGCGATGTCCCGCCGTGTGGGACCGTCGTGTGTGCAATATGCTCCACTCCCTGATCCGGGCTGTCGCATGAGAGCTCACTTGGAACTTGGTGTGTTACAACAAAACAACGGAAGCAGGCTGCAGTCTCCAGCAGAACGTTGTTATGAGCAGCCAAGGCTCCTCACAGGGCGTGACCCAACCCCTCCTTCTTGTCCGAACCGGTTCTCCGTTGCATCTTGCGTTCTCTCAATTTTTTTTTGTTCACAAACCACTGCGGTCAGGAGAACAACGCCAGGCGGGGTCACTGTGCTGAGACAAGGGCGTACTGGGGAGCGGAGAAATAGGAACAGGCTTAAATCAGGAATGGCAAAATGTGGCGCAAACAAAAGTGTGCCAAGTTATGCCGTGGTATTTGAAGGTCCGAAGCCGCTTTTCGCGGTGGCATGCTTAGCTCTCTTGGCGTGCACATTTCCATTGTGCCCAACAGCCTCCCGGAAATAACAGCAACCGTCCACGAAACCCCCTGCCCGCGCACATGCCAGCACAGCAGACAGGAGTAAACTGATTGGCCGCCGCTGTGCCAGCATTATTGTGATGCACAGGCAGCCCATGAAACATTCGATGGCCGTGTCAGAGCGGTGACCTTCAAGACAACATTCATTTCAGTGCTGATCTGGTTTGCGCTGCGAGAGCGGCACGGCAAACCACTTTATTATCAAAGGACGGCTGATTTGAATTGAACTGAGGAAGTCTGGTATGAGGTCAGGATCGTGCGGGTTATTTTGAAAACCTGACGTCATGGCCCCCAGGCTGGGTCATGTGCAAAGCAACGTGCATTGAGCCCCCCCCCCCCCCCGGCTGCTGGTCACACAGCGCGGGAGGCCCCTCACGACCTGTTTCCACAGCGGCAGCCCTTTCTCTCGTCACACAGCGATCCGAAGGCGATGGACGCCCCCGACGCGCGCGCGCGCGCCCTGACGTTCTGCCAGACATGCCCGACGGCCGTTGTCCTCACGGTCTGGCCCAGCGGCCGCGGGGCCCTGGACATGGCCCGACAGTTCCTGACCGACGCGGGGGCCCGCGTTGTGCACGAGACGGAGGTGCCCTTGGCCCCCCACGCCCACATCCTGAGCGTCCTGGCGCTGTACTGGGGGGAGGAGTGGCTGGAGAGCAACTGCTACTACTACGAGCAGCCGCTGCCGGACGGGCCCCCCGCCGGCCCCTTCGCCGGGGCGCAGTGGAAGACGCGGCTGTGCTTCAAGTCGGAGGCCCCGCTGCACGTGTTCGTGGCCGACGCCGCGGACGCGCCCGCGCTGTGGCAGCGGAAGTACGCGGTGCGCGCGCGCATGGCCGACGCGACCGGCAACGCGGGCAACTCCTGCATCCACCTGACCGACGACCAGAGCCGGGCGCTGCGGGGGCCCGCGAGGCCGGGCCCGTCGGCCGGGTGCGACGACAGCTACGCGTTCAGCTGCGCCCGGTGCCTCCTGCACCCGGCGTCCCTTCACTTCCTCAACGAGCGGGCCCGGGGCTGCGACCTCGGCAGCGAGGGCTTTGTGCGCACCCTCCGCAAGTACGCGGGTTGGCTCACGGACCGGCAATGCCGGGATTTTGAGGTGGTGGACGGGACGGTGGAGTACGCCTGGCCGCCCGATTGGGGGCAGGCCACCGGTTGCGACACGTAGATTGAGCGAATGGGCGGCACGGGGCAAGTGAGACGGGCAGGAGGACAGGCGATGCATCCGACCGGCAGTGGTGGTGCCACGTCCTCGTCACGCTGCAGTCACGATTTGGTCTCCCCCGTGGTCCATCGATCCTGCAAGTCTTGTGCCCAAACGGACCGGCCGGGGGGGGGGGGGGGGGCAGGGACTTGCTTTAATTTTCATTCCGATGGGAGGGGGACCCCTCCCCCCTGGACCCCCTCCCCCCCTCCCCTGGACCCCCTCCCCCCCTCCCCTGGACCCCCTCCCCCCCTCCCCTGGGCCCCCTCCCCCCCTCCCCCTCCCGCTCAAGCAAGTCCCTGGGGGGGGGGGGGGGGCTGGTTCCGCCCGCCTCAGCCCTGGCCCAGCAAGTGATGGCGCAGTGCAGTCCAACGCTGCCCTGAAATCGGAACGGGGGACAGTGCCCGTGGTGGCAAGGGGGATGCCCGTGTGACGATTTCACACATCATCTGTGGTGGGGAGCACCCTGCAAACTTCACGGTCTGCCTGTCAGCGCTGGCAGGGGAGTGCACACCGCGGGGGATGGCACGGCGGCTGAAAAGTTCATTTTGGGGGAAGGGGTCACTCGAGCCCCCCACCCCCCCCGCAACACCTCCTCCATAGCATATCCTTTCAGAAACGAAAGCTGACGCAGTGTGAATGATGATTGCGCCAACACCCCCGTGAAGTGCAGCCCTGGGAAAGGGGAGCCCGTGACCGAGCAGTACAATCGGTTACAAGAAAGGCACTTCGGTTCCAGCGTTTTGCGATTTGAGCGTGCTGCCCCGCAGGTGCCGGCTCACTCAGCAGTTAAGAGTGTGAGGGTGGTGGTGCCCCCCCAGGGGGAGTATCAGACGCGGTGCGCGCGCGGTGCATGCGCGGTGCGGGTACTGGGGTTGTTCCGTAGACCCTTTCATCCAGAGCCAATCAGGGGGAATGGTAACGCCTCAGAGCCCAGCAGGTACCATTTACAACTCCTCTCCCCGTAGACCATCTCCGAGGGAAGTTGTTCAAATACCTGACGCGGTGCGCGCACGGTGCGCGCGCGGTGCATGCGCGGTGCGCGCGCGGTGCGGATACTCCCCCCCAGGGTCAGGCCTGCTTTCTGTTGTGTGGAGCGATCTCAATGGCTTTTGTAGCCTCCTTCTTGGCCGATCCGTTAGGGGAGGGGGGAGAAGACACGGCTGATGACCGGAGACGGTTTTCCGGGTTTCCTCATGCAGGAGTCGCAATGCCCATCCCGTTCCGAAGCGTGGCCGCCCCTGGAGAGGGTTGGGAGAGGGTTTTGAGGGGATGGGGGGTTGAGAAAGGGGGTTCGAGTGACCCCCGCAAATGAATTTTTCTGCAGCGCAGGGCAGTAGTTGTGTGATGGACATGCCGACTCATCTGCAATATCGGGTGTTGTGGGGCCCAAACTGCTGTCGGATGGCCGTCGGGGTGCCACGACCACGGCCCCTGTGCGCCCGACGACAAAGGGATGCCCGGGACGCATGGAACACATCGTCCTTCCGCACATGTTCCTCGACCCTCTGCACATCCACTTCGTGGTGCGCCTGCTGAACGGTGCCTGTCTGTTCCGTCATCAGGGCGGTCCTTAAGGAGCCCCAATTTTGTTTTTGCTAAGGACTGCCCTAAAGGACCGGCCCAGGGGACCACCAACCGCCAACCGTCACGAAACCGCCAACCGCCACGAAACCGCCAACCGCCACGAAACCGCCAACCGCCACGAAACCGCCAACCGCCAACCGCCAACCGCCACCAACCGCCACCAACCACGAATCACCAACCACCAACCGCCGCCAACCGCCACCATCCGCCACCAACCGCCAACCGCCATTTTTTTTTCCCTCTTAATGACCGCCCTGTCCGTCATCGATTGTTGATGTCCCCACTGACTTTGTAGCCGCTGACGTAAATTGGGGATTCGGCAGATGACTTGCTGCTGCACTTTGCCCGCAGGTTACGGCCCGAAGAGCATCCAGCGGACACGGGGTGTTCCCGATTGGACGACCATCCGGGCACACCGCCCCGATTGCTGCGTGTGGCCCCTATGGCCCCTGGGGCACTGTGCGGTACCCCCCCCCCCCCTCTGTCGTGCAACGACTGCGTTGGGCAATGACCTGCCCCTTGTCAAACGGCGCTTTTTGTGCCTTCCAACACTGAGCAGGAGATGAGCAGAGATGTCCGGTGGCACGGCAGTAAATGCAGGAAACCTGCTGGTGAAGCCGCCGAATACTGGGGAGTGGGCTCTATGAAAAGGGCTCTATTGACAGTGCCTTCCATTGAAGGCACCGGAGGAAAAATTTGCTGACACTGGCCTACCACAACAATTCCCCGTGATTCATTGCACATCCATGACATGTTGCTTGAACGATAGACTGTCTGGTTCTCCCCAGGGTATGTGCCTACACGCCTGCCACTGACCCCTGTTCCCCTTAGGGTTGGGGTTCGAATTAGGAATAACTTATCCTCACCCTAACCTTAAGTAAGTGGCCCTAACCCTCCAACCTTCCACCCCTTGCCCCCTGGGAGCCCTCCCGCCCTCGCCCCCTTCATCCCCCCCCCCCCCGCCACCCCCCTCCCCCTTCCATTGAGACCACGGAAGTTCCCTGCGTTGGTGCTGGGGTCTCCTGTCAATTGAGCCCTTTTTGTGGAAGTGGGGGGGCTCGCCTGGCGGGTGCAACACTACGGCTGTGGGTCTGCAGGGCTCGAGCTGATGGGCAACCCTAACCTGTAGGCAGAGTGTCCCCGTTGACACTGTCTTCTCTGCAGGAACAGTGAGGACCGCTGTACGCTACTCTACCTGCAGACCGAAAGGCGCCTATGGTACCACTGAGGAGGCTTGCGATGTGTTACTGACTATGCTCCTTTGCTTGACGCCTGTCTCCTGCACGTCTCCAAACGGGAGGGGGTCTGGGCAAGGGGCTCTATTGAACCCCCCCCCAATTTGCATCGAAAGCCTGCCTACGCTTTGGAGTGTGTCTTTTTATGCATTTTTCATCCCACTCACCCCGGCTCCTCCCACGGGACCCCGCCCCCCGGTTCGCCGGGGGCTGGCTGGGGTCACCCTGCCCTCGCCCCCCCCCCCCCTTGTGGGGCTACTGGCTAGCTGCCCCCCCTGTGCCGCCCCCCCCCCCCCCCCCTTGGGGTGGGGCTTCCCCTTGTCCAACAGCTGCCCTCCGGTCACGACGACAACGGGCCTTCACATTAGCAGAGCTAGAAAACGATGGACATCCCCCACTTGGGAGAAAGGTCATGGATATAAGGCAGTGCACATTTGGTTTGGCTTCTTCCTGGTTTTGCCTCACCATTGAAGGTACCGGGCAGGTTACCTAGGTACTGTATAGTGTTGTTAGGAGAAGACAGTGTTCCCTCTCTTTGTGAGGAGTAGGCTTGTCTTAAAGATACGAGATGACTCCGGCCCTGCCCCATGATGGCACATGCCTCTGCTGAGAACTCGCCTTTGCAGCCGTCGGACCATGTTCACTGAAAGCAACAAAAAAATATGGTGAAGGCCGCGAGTATATGTAAATTCCATCCATTGCATATCTCATCAGGTATGTTTTGTCCAGCATGGAGTTGAGGCTTGTGTAGCCACATCAACTAGTGTAATGACATATTGCAACAAGATCGGCCGACCACCTGGTCTGCCTCTCCACGGGCTGTGTAGCGCTTGCATTACCACTGGTGGTATTGTGCACTAGCATTGGGATTGGGCTGTGGTGATAGGACGGGTCACCAGTCGGCCGGTGCGTAATCCTGCAGACAATGCGCAGGGGATGGTAGGGTCCAAGCAACCGTAGTCGGGCACCAGTGGGGGTTGCTCATAATTTGCAAATGCTGTGGGGAACCTGCCCGGTCGCCACCGGTCAAGGTGCTTCTCTACGCCTGCATGAGGGCCGATCTCGCTGAGGCCTACCCATGGGGTTTCCCAATTTTCACTGAAGAACAAGGTAATGTGATCACAATTATAAATTAGGGGCTTGTGGTTTGCACTGGAACAATTGCCATTGGCGCCTACTTTGAGGCTTCACATACCTACCTAAGGGGGCGCCTCAAGTGCAATGCGCGCGCAGTGCAACTATTTGGGCGACTGGCCGTACTTTGAGATACTAGGGGCCCCTAGGGGCATCATGGTGACCCCTAGCGTACGATTTGACTTCTGCTTTTGTCCCCCGTTGTTTGGGGACCCCCGAGAATGCAGGGGTGACGTAGCATTTCCGCCCTCTTTACTACAATGCCGTTTGCGACTCTCTTGCCGTGATTGTGTTTATGCTTTACATTATATCTCTGCAGAGTGGCGAAGAGCCATTTCCACTCAGGGGGGCAAGCACGCACCGGACGGCCAAAGATTCCATAGGGAAGTGGAAGTATTGAAGCAAGTCCGATTATCCGATACAAGGACGCGATTAAGGCTCGTGTGAGTACCATGTACGTAAGGGAAAGGGCATTCATGGATCATGTTACATGCAAGTTTGCCCCAACCCAACCTCCATCGCTAAAAATGGTGCAACCCACGCCTGTTCATGGCTTTTCCAGTTGTGCATGATGTGTGTAGTGGGAAGGGAAGGTAGTTTGCAACTTTCTTGAGCTGGAGGAGTTTGGGTCACCTAATTCTAAGGGCGTTTCTAAGGGGTGTGCTTGGGGGCTCTTTGGGGGGAACATAGTCTAAAAGTAGCGCGCAGTGCGCGCGCAGTGCAAAGGTTCCCCCTAAATATTGTGCTACGTGCATTGACCCACACATTGTGGCGACAAAACTGTTTATTAGGCACAACACATGTTACATGTGTTGAGCAAGTAGATATCACACATGTGGTCTTTATGTTATGCCAGCATGATGCATGGACCTCTGGTCTGCTCAGTTTCTGGGTGCACCTGTGTTGTACATAAATGAACCTTTAGCTTTCCGGGGTTCTCCCAAGTACACTCAATGACACCAATTTCGTGCTCCTTTGCAGGTCAGGTGAGGCAGAGGGCCGATTTTGAGGGAACGTTGGCGCACAGGGCAACTTTTTTGACCCATGCCCCACCAGTGACCTTTTAGGGGGTGCACTAAGGGGGCGCACGTAGCGTAGTGTGACAGGATTGTGACCACCAGACTGAATTGCCGCAGACAACGCCCACGACACGGGACCGACAGGGGCATCGCTAGGCACAGGACTCGTTCCAACTGCCACCTAACCTTTCTGGGTTAAGGGACAGGGGCGCCCGAGGGAATGACCTTTAACTTGGCCTGTCAGCGAACAATTGCACTACTCTGTGTACGCACAGCAGACACTTGGTGGAACAATCGTTTCGGGTTAAAAATAAAAGTAGCGCAGTGCAACTATTTGGGCGTCTGGCTGTACTAGAGACCCATACTTTGAGATACTAGGGGCATCATTGTTGCCCCTAGCGTAGGTTTTGACTTCCGACTTTGTCCCCTTTGTTGGGGACCCCCGAGAACGCGGGGGTTACGTAGCACTTCCGCCCTCTTTTGGGCTGCCGAGAAGGCAAGGGGTGAGGCAGCCACTTCTGATTTTGTCCCCTTGTTTGGGGATTCCAAAGAATGCAGGGGTGACGTAGCACTTCCTCCCTCTTTTGGGCCCCCGAGAAGGTGTGCGCAGGGCAAACACCCCCCTTTGGTCAATTTGGGGCCGCCCAAACGGCCCCATTTTGGTCAATGTGGGGGCCTCGAGACAGCTAATTTCGCAGAAACAACGCCTCTGTTAGATGTGTTGTTTCCATTGTTTCCGACGGTACTTTTACTGTTGTTCTCGCGTGCTCCTTGTGGTGGTGAGGGTGATGTCTTTGTGACGACTTCACACATCTTTTGTGGTGGGTAGCACCCTCCAAGCTTCACGGTCTGCTTGTTAGTGCTAGCAGGGGAGTGCACACCGCGGGAGGTGGCAGGCTGCTGTTACGTGTTGGACATGACAACTCCCCCACAAAACCAGTGTTGGCTGTTGCGGGGCCAAACTGCTATAGGATGGCCGCATGGGTGCCACAAACCATGGCTTGTTCCGTCACCTGTGCGCCCGACTGTAAAGGGATGCCCGGATGCATGGGACACATTGTCCTCATGTACATGCTCCTCGACCCCATGCAGCTGCTGAATGGTGAATGTCTGTTCTAGCATCCACTTTTGATGTCCACACTGACTTTGAAGGTGCTGATGTACGTCGGGGATTCCGCAGATTGCTGCTGCACTTTGCCCGCAGCTGAAGGCCAGAAGACCATCCAGCGAACATGGGGTGTTTTCCGATTAGACGAACATCCGGGCACACCCCGTTGGGAGGAATGCTGCATGGCTCGGACAGCATACGTAACCAATTGTGATCCCACACTTTGAAGATCAGGCAGTAGTTTGAGCAAATCAATGGCTCACCCTGGCAGCTCTAAGTCTGGATCTTCTTCCTATGGATGCTATATCTCTTTCGGACCACAATTCTGTAATATTGCTTGAGACCAGAGATGTGGCGGCAAATGCATGCCAAAATCGGCCTTTTCGGCGCCCCCAAATTAACGAAAATCGGCCGTCTTGGCGGGCCCAAATTGACCAAAAGCGGCCGTCTCGGCGCCCCCAAATTAATGAAAATCGGCCATCTCGGCGCCCCCAAATTCGACGAAAATCGGCCATCTCGGCGCCCTCAAATTGACAGAAGCACCCTGACAATGCATCATCGAGGGCGCGCACCGTGCGCTCTGCATGAGCTGTGCAAAAAGCCAGCTGTTTTCCACCACCGGTAGCCACGGGCCCCAGGGTCCTGGATTCTGCACCCCATGCTGTTTTGAATTGATCATGCATGCTTCTGTAGGTGGGTGGTTTTCAGGGGTGTTCCCGGGATAAACACCGTAATAATTGGCGCTGTGTGCGCGCGCACTGTGCCCGCGCTGTGCAAAAACGCCCCCTGAGGCCCAGACAGCCCTGTCTATGGCTGTGCATCCAAGGGAGGGGCAGACAGTGGCAGGACAGTAATCAGCATCACTGAAATACCATCCCCAGCTCCGAATCACAAGGGCGTTGTTCTCGCAAGGGGGGTGGCAAGTGACTGCGCTGCCACATCACTTGCTGGGCTGGGGGTGCGGGCAGAACCAGCCCCCCCGGGCCATGTGGGCAAAAGACTTCCAGGAGCTATGGTCCGTGGGGCAAGCCAAAGTGTGACTATAGCGTGACAATGCCGTGACATCCTCACCTCTGGTGCGATGCATTGCCTCATCCCTCTCTGTCTCACTTGGCGGTGATTGTGTCCTGTGTTTGTCATTTGCTCAATCTACTTTTCGCAAATGGTGGCCTGCCCCCAATCGGACCTCCGACGTCCTTTGCGAGTGCTGTCGTTGGCTGGGCAACGGTCCCAGCACAGCCGCCACCGCCAAGGGGTGGGGCCTAGGCTAAAGCCTGGGACATGGGCAGTATTGGATTAGCCAGGGACACAGAAGTGTGCACATTGCTTGTCCGGGGCGACCCCCCGACAATTGAACAACAACATTGTGGGAACTCACCTCCGGCTGGTGGTTAGCCTTGTAATGGATGCAGGTTCTAAGCTGCACAGTGCTTGCATTTGTGCACTGCACATGGGTTTCGTTGCTGCAGTTCCAAGGTTCACAATGGCAACAGCTAATTTGTGATTTTTTTGCCTTTTATTTTCTCCTCAAGGTCTGTCCCTGTCTTGGAGAGTTGTTGGAGGTGGTGCTGTCCACAGTCTGCTGGGCCATAGACATAGTGCGCAGGCAATGAGTACAAGGGGCCCTGCGCCAACACATTTGATTGTCCCCCTGTTTCCATTTGATTGTTGTTGATTGTTGATTGTTCTTTTGTGCTCATGTTGTGCCGCATTACACTGTACATTGGCTGTGCACCCTTTCCTGCAGGTGTGTAGCATGCTGTTGCAATTACCTGCTGATGTGTTGGGGTGCATCGCCGTGTTCCTGCAGTGCGATGCATTGAGCCAAGTCTGCCAAAAGCTACGGACATGTTTAGGAAGGCGTCGTATGAGGGTTGAGTGCCGATCCCAAAAGGAAGTGAGGAGAGCAACAGCGCATTGCAGTTTTGCAAGGGCACTGCACTTGAAACTCTGCCTCACCAACAGTGCCACTTTCATGGATCGCTTGTGGGCTCTGGCCCTTGCTCTCAGATCCAGGTCAGTGGGGGATAGTTGTGCATGGGATCTCGCTGCACTGAAGGATGCACCCTCATTGCATACCCTGACGCTTGATCTCCGTGGGAATCCAATTGCACACATTACCGACATAGGTTACCTTGCTGTAGTGAAGGAGGCACTGCATCGCCTGAATCTAGATTTTCGTGGGAATTCGATTGGAGCTAGCGGCGCAGAAGCACTTGCTGCACTGAAGGATGCACCCTCACTGCATACCCTGAAGCTAGACCTCAATGGGAACTCGATTGGAGCTACCGGTGCACAAGCCCTTGCTGCACTCAAGGATGCACCCTCATTGCTTACCCTGACGCTTGATCTCCGTGGGAATTCGATTGGAGCTAGCGGCGCACAAGCCCTTGTTGCACTGAAGGATGCACCCTCATTGCATACCCTGAAGCTAGACCTTCATCGGAATTCGATTGGAGCGAGCGGCGTACAAGCCCTTGCTGCACTGAAGGATGCACCCTCATTGCATACCCTGACGCTAGACCTTGATCGGAATTTGATTGGAGCTCGCGGCGTACAAGCTCTTGCTGCACTGAAAGATGCACCCTCATTGCATGCCCTGACGCTTGGTCTCGGTTGGAATGACATTAAAGACGGTGGTGCGCAGGCACTTGCTGCACTGAAGGACACACCATCGTTACAAACCCTGATCCTTGACCTACATTGCAATTCGATTGGATCCAGTGGCGCACAGGCACTTGCTGGACTGAAGGATGCACCGTCATTGCAAACCCTGACGCTTGATCTCTATATGAATGATGTTGAAAACGGTGGTGCGCAAGCACTTGCTACACTGAAGGATGCGCCCTCATTGCACACCCTGACACTTGATCTCATGGACAATCCGATTGCAGGTGATGGTGTGCAAGCACTTGCTGCACTGAAGGATGCCCCATCATTGCACACGCTGGAGCTTCGTCTCCGTTGAAATCCAGACCATTGATGCGCTGAAGGTTGCGGGGTCATTGCACAACCTGTACATCCCTGGACTGGCTTTTCGGGGCTGGTTTAAGGAACACCTCGTTCCGACCTTCCAACCCTGATTCAGACCTTCAGACCATGGTTACTGACCGTGGCGTTGCCATGCTTCCGCTCCCCAACATGGGGCTGATCTCAGGGCTGGCCGATGTGCAGAAAAAGCACATTGCACAACATGGGGCTAGGTCTACTTTTGGCGCCCGGACCTGCTGGACGTGGTCCCAGGTTTCCCCAGAAACCCCAGTTTGGCGTCACTGCCTCTCTTCTTCACAGTGTGCAGTATATTCCTGCCCGTCCGTCCCGCCCGTCAGATGGTTGTTCGACTTATACTGTGCCCGTGCCTTGAGGGAGCGGGGTCCAGGGAACCAGCCAAACCCGGCCCCCGGCGAACACAATTTTGCGCGTAGCTTTTTGCGCTTGGACGGGGTGGCGACTTGACTTGAGACGCCGATGCACAGGCACTTGGTGAAGTTGGTCAAGTGCACTGTGTTTGTTGAGGATTGGGAACCGGATTGGCCCCCTTCGAGGTCTGTGAAAGGCCGGGAGAACATGCAAAGTCGCTCTGGAGGTTTTGGGTGTAGGAGGGCCTCGCGGTAGGCCCCCTCAGCCCACCAAGCTATTGACGGGAAAGAGGGCCCGGGGTGCTGGTCGTGGAGGTGGTGAATGCAGAGACCAACAACGGGACCTTCTGAGGTGGAAGCCATGAGCAATGAAACTGCGGGCCGCCAGGATGCGCAGTTCTCCATGGGAGCACGCCCGAAGATGGTTGCGCCCGTGTGGTGTTCCACATGGAGTCCATTGGCCTGTTGGGTGACGCGGATGGATGCACACCCGATGTAGGGGGTAAGTTGTGCCTTACCTGACGCGTCTGTAAATATGACAAAGTTGCTGTCACTGGGGGGGGGGGGATGAGCAGAGAGATTTGGGGTGTCCTTTACACATCTTTTTGGTTCAAAAGATATGTTGTCGGCCCATTGAAGGTATGCACTGCAAGCGCCTTGGGCCAAAGGCATTCTTTCCCCCCCACAATCTCGCCCCCATGCGCTCGATTACCCCCTCCCCAGGTTTCGACAGATAGTGGCGGGGTGTGTTGCAGTGGCCTCCGGGCCGCCCTTCCATGTTGACGCATGCATGCCCCCCCAACCCCCCACCAGGAAGAGGAATGAGCACGTGTAGTGTGGCCTGTAATGCCCTGTTCTTGCCATGGCCACAGGGGTCTCATGTGGGCTAAATACAACCAGCTGGAACGGCTCCTATAAACCAGAAAGTTTCTATGGCGGGGGCACTCAGTCCATTCGTACCGACCATTGAGCTCAAATGAACCTGGGGACTTCTTGCAAAACAGAAGCTTTGACTCAATCCCTCAATTGCACATTCTGGACCAGAATCAGGCAATCTCGCCCTAGTGCATGCCCTGTCTGCCATGCCTCCTCTTGAATCATATGCTGCACAAATCTCATGCCCAACTCCACAACGCCTACCAGCAGGAGAGGGAAGTGTTTATGCGAAGCCCGCATAACCTCACACAGCACCCGGTGAAAAGTTTGGGTGTGAAAAATTTTGTGCCTGGGAGGATTCGAACCCTGTTGTGCAAAATGGAATACAGTTTTAGACCCACCGGCGGATCAGCAGGAGCTGATCTAAAGACGCATCCAATGGTGAGCCAACACTCCATTCGTTTGGCCACACTGCCAATATTCCATTCCCCATCGTACATGTAGGCAGCCACCAAATAAACTAAACTGGGTGTTTCTGCCTGCCTGCCTTCTTGCTTGTTTCACTCACTGCCTGCCTGCCTGAGTGACCGCCTGACTGGTTGAGTAACTCACTGACTGACTGACTGACTACTTGACTGACTGCTGTTCTAGCACCCTCTTCCAGGTGCCTTGCCGAAGGCAATAGGATTTTGTTGCCGGTCGCTGTGTTGGACCTGAACAAGACTCACCCTCATCATCAGGTTCAGGGTCAAATTCAGATTCCAAACTCCACCCTGATGGCGATAGCTAGGGTGCTGCATCGGATCGGGGACTGTTTTCCCTCGGGGTTTGGGGGGGGACACAGGGGGGGGTGCGGGTACTGAATTCTTCTTGTCTCATAGCTCTGAAACAACATGTCTTTGTCTTGGGTATGGCACCAATGTCATCTGTCATCCTTCAAGTACATTGGAGAGACTTCTTGTAGTTGTTGTGGGTCCCTCAAAGCTGGACGGCGATTTCTGAAGCATCTAGTACAAGGTGAATGGCAAAACAATCACACATGATTGTGCTCCATTTCACGTGTTGGAGTTCTGCATCTTCAGCCCATGGCTCATCGCTGTCATTCCTTGGGGCACCCTGACTGGCCCACAACCAAAGTTTAGCAATAAACTTTGGTTTAAACTCAGCAGTAACAGTGTCTGGGACCAAGTGTGTGTTGTATCTGGGGGAGAAGCTAGCTTCGGCTGCGGAGGGGAGTGAGGGTGGGGTGTTCACGGTGTTCACAGTTTGATGATTATTGCCGCTAGTCGGCCATCCCAATAGCCCGCATGGCTCTCAGTTTCCATGACACGGCTATGAATATCCATTGAACTGTCTACTTTGTTGCCAACAAAACGGCACCAGCTGCCAGGCACCGAGCCATCTCACTTGGCTCCATCATGCTCATTTCGAGCCAAAGGACAAAATGCAATCACATCTCAGAGTTTGATGTTCTGCTGTTTTGTGCTGGGCCTTCACATTGTTTGTGTTTGTGTCAGTGACAGGACAGATCAGGGGGGTAGGGGGTCAATCACTACCACTGATCACTTGAACTATAACAACGAGGTAGCCTCCAGAGAATAACAAGAGAATACCAACAGCCATCCAGAACAGGGATCCAGTGTATCATATACTTGAGTCGCCCACTTTCCAAGAACCATCTTGAGTACTTGTGGGCATTTCGAGTCAGCCCGCCCCCCCCCCCCCCCAAAAGAATAACAACCGCCATCCAGAAGCCTTCAGGAAATAATGGTAACCACCAAGTAGCCACCAGGGAGTAATGGCAATCGTCCAGAAGCCTCCAAGAAACAACAGCAACCATCTGGGTGGGTCCAAGAAATGACAGCAACTACCCGCAAGCCTCCCAGAAAAAATACCAACCATCCAGAAGCCTCCAGGGGATAACTACAACCATCCAAAAGCCCCGTGGTGATACCTGCGACCATCAAGAGGCCTGGAAAAAAGAATGAAAATTACCTCTGGGAGCAGGAATTATTGGCAATCATAAAAACAACCAGGAAGCCAGGTCTTGTGCTTGCAACTCAGCTTTTCTGGGTCTCTAAGGGCTGTTTGGGTGGGTGCATCTTGGGATGGGGCACCGGTGTTTGACCACTGATAGTTGCCACGGTGCGGACGCAGTGTGCGCGCGGTGCACCAATACCCTCTGTGACAGTAGTTCTCCTGATTTGTGGGGCGGTGGGGGGGGGGGGCTACAGTATGCAACCTGAAGTTTTCTGTCTGCCCAAATCTCATGATCTGGGTCGGTTCTCTGTTTGTATCTAAGGACAAAGGCGTTGCAGCACGTTTCTGGCAGGAGGTACAGCTGCCCTACATGATGCCGTATGATCCAGAAAATTTCCACCATGTACCAAGAGGGAACGTTAGCGCACTGGGCACACGACGGGCGCGCCGGGCAAAGTTTCAACGGGCACTGTCCCACCTCCAACCATTTAGGGGCATGTGTCTGTATGGAATTTTCTGACCTAGCCCAGCACAATGGGATTTGGGCAATTCTTTTAGTGCCCATGAGAGCAAGCAATGATTCCAAGAGATGTTGATGTTGTCATTGCACTCCCGAGCTACCACTTCTTCCAATCATGCATAAATGATTTGTGATTTTCTCAACAGGGCACCCCAAGCTCGGTATGATGGGGGTAAAGCATTGGGATAGATCTCCGGAACAATGATTTGGATGCCGTGGATGGGTGTGCACCGGGCAAACATTCCCTCCTGGGGTTGTAGGTACTGCCCAACAAGGCAGTTTTCATGAAGTTATAGAGGAATAACCAGATTTTGGGGGCATACTGGTCTTTGCATATTTGTCAAAAAAAAGTCGGGTCACATTCAGCAAAGAGTTCCACTTCATGTACACTGGCTGGCATAGCTACAAAGAAGTTCAAGATCCACTTTGATCGAATTGGAAAGTCGGACTTCGTCCATAACATAGCCGGGGACATTTGTACCGCGGTGGACTGACTGGTTCTGATGTTGACAGGCCCTGCCATGTGGCATCCCCAGGCTTCCAAAACCTAGTGCCAAGTCGTTCTCTTGCACCAATATGGCCCTCTGCACACTATTATGGCGGACTTTTTCAGCGACGCCCCAGGAGGTTTGAAATGCAGCATGGCAGAGGTTATAGTGACCACCAGAAACTCTTTTTGCTGCCCCTATCCGGTGAGCAGAGGTCTGGAGAATGTACTGCTTGATCTAGGGTGCAGAGCCAGGCTCACACCCGGGGAAGGATGGACCTCCAGAACACGACTACTGATTGTCGTTTGCATCATGCAACTGATCGCGCCGAAGAAGCCCCGCTTCTTCCTTTTCAACTGCCGACGGTTTCCCCCCAAATCACTGGGGCTGTGCACCGGCCTGTGTAGCCCACGGTTTTGCACCCCTGTCAACCACTGCCCCGTGGTCACCCTCTCATCCCAGTCTCATCGCTCTCATTATGACCTGCCCGCAACGGCACCGGCGGTGATGCGCCCTGTAGCAACAGCCACTCGTTGTTGACTTGACAGGCGCCCTGCCCACTGACCGTGCGATCATGGGATGTTGTGCCAGTCGCCCCCGGCGTCCGGGAACGGGCCTCGTCCCCCTGGACGCCGAGACGTTTCAGTTGAATCCCGAAACAGTCGCCAATCTGCGGAACCTTCAGCGCTTTTTGAGGTGCAAGTCCGCTGCGGACGCCGTTGCCGCCACCGTCCTGCCCCAGGGGCACATGCAGCGGTTCCCCTCGCGCGGCCCGGACGCGCCGCTGCGGCAGCGGGACTCCGCGTTGGACGCGGTGTGGAGGTCCGCGCAAGAGGCCGAGGCGCCCTTCGTGGAGTTCATGACCGGCGTTGTCGCCGCCGCCGGGCTCGCCCCGGGGGACGTGGTGTACCACAACGGCCAGCGACTGGTGCTGCAGGGCGACACGTCGTACCGGCGGCTGACGGTGGGGGCACTCAAATCAATCGTCCGCTGTCTGCAGCAGGCGACCTACGACTACGATGGCGACGCGTCGAGACTCGTGAACGTGCTGCAGTGTTCTGTGGTGGTGGACACGGAGGCGCAGCTGGTGACGGTGGCGCAAGCGCTGGAGGACGCGGGGGTGGTTGTGCGGTTGCAGAACCGCTTCAACGAGCCCCTCTGGAATGGCTACCGGGCTGCACTGTACCACATCGAGGTGCATGGGCACATCTGCGAGGTGCAGGTGCACTTGGCAGCCATTCTGCAACACAAGCAGGAGAGCCAGGGCCACTACGAATGCTTCCGTACTTTTTTTACCGGCAACGTGGATGTGTGCCAAGAATGTAAGGAGATGCTGAAGATGTTTGCCGATGATAGCTCTAATCTGCATGCGTGTGTCCTGTGTGTGCTGACGTCACGAGACCTGACCCGACTGCAGGCTTTGCGCGACCTTGCGGAGGCCATGGGAGACTGGCATCTTGTGGCCAGTGCTTGTGGCCAGATACTGCAGATACGTCACACGGATTTGAGTTGTTTGCACCGTTATGCTACGGCGGTTCATCAGCAGGGCAAATATGACGAGGCTGAACCTCTGTATAGGGAGTGTTTGGCGAAGCGCAAGGCCACTCTTGGCGAATCCCATCCTGACACGCTCAGCAGTGTTAACAATCTGGCTGTTCTATTTCAAAGTCAGGGCAAGTATGAGGAGGCCGAAGCCCTGTATAGGGAGTGTTGGGCGCAGCGCCAAGCCAGTCTGGGCGAGACCCATCCGGATACACTCACCAGTGTTCACAATCTGGCTGTTCTATGCCAACGCCAGGGCAAATTTAACGAGGCTGAACCCCTGTATAGGGAGTGTTTGGCGAAGCGCAAGGCCACACTTGGTGAAACCCATCCTGATACACTAACCAGTGTTAACAATCTGGCTGTTCTATGTCAACGCCAGGGCAAGTATGAGGAGGCTGAACACCTGTGTAGGGAGTGTTTGGCGAAGTCTAAGGCCAGTCTGGGCGGAACCCATCCTGATACCCTCACCATTGTTAACAATCTGGCACATCTATTGCAAAGCCAGGGCAAGTATGAGGAGGCTGAACCACTTTTTCGGGAGTGTTTGGTGAAGCGCAAGGCCACTCTTGGCGGAAACCATCCTGACACGCTCACCAGTGTTAATACTCTAGCCATTGTATGTAGACATCAGCGCAAATATGACGAGGCTGAACCCCTGTATAGGGAGGGTTTGGCGAAGCGCAAGGCCAGTCTCGGCGAAACCCATCCTGACACGCTCACTAGTGTCAACAATCTGGCTGGTCTGTTTGAAAGCCAGGGGAGATGTGATGAGGCTGAACCCCTGTATAGGGATTGTTTGGCAAAGCGCAAGGCCAGTCTGGGCGAGACCCATCCTGATACACTTGCCAGTGTCAACAATCTGGCTGGTATATTCGAAAGTCAGGGAAAATGTGATGAGGCTGAACCCTTGTATAAAGAGTGTTTGGCGAAGCGCAAGGCCAGTCTCAGCGAAACCCATCCTGATACGCTCACTAGTGTTAACAATCTGGCTGGTCTATTTGAAAGCCAGGGCAAGTATGAGGAGGCTGAACCCCTGTATAGGGAGTGTTTGGCGAAGCGCAAGGCCAGTCTCGGTGAGACCCATCCTGATACGCTCACCAGTGTCAACAATCTGGCTGTTCTTTGTAAACGCCAGGGCAAATATAATGAGGCTGAACCCCTGTATAGGGATTGTTTGGCAAAGCGCAAAGCCAGTCTCAGCGAGACCCATCCTGACACACTCACCAGTGTTGACAATCTGGCTGTTTTATTAGAAAGCCAGGGCAAGTTTAAGGAGGCTGAAGCCCTGTATAGGGAGTGTTTGGCGAAGCGCAAGGCCAGTCTCGGTGAGACCCATCCTGATGCACTCACCAGTGTTAACAATCTGGCTGTTTTATTAGAAAGCCAGGGCAAATTTAACGAGGCTGAACCCCTGTATAAGGAGTGTCTGGCGAAGCGCAAGGCCGCACTTGGCGAAACCCATGCTGACACGCTCACCAGTATTAGCAATCTGGCAGGTCTATTTCAAAGCCAGGGCAAATATGAGGAGGCTGAACCCTTGTATAGGGAGTGTCTGGCGCAGCGCAAGGCCACTCTTGGCGAAACCCATCCTGACACCACAAGCAGTGTTAACAATCTGGCTGTCCTCTGCAAACGCCAGGGCAAGTATGAGGAGGCTGAACCTCTGTATAGGGAGTGTTTGGCGAAGCGCAAGGCCAGTCTTGGCGAAACCCATCCTGATACCCTCGCCAGTGTTAACAATCTGGCATTTCTATTTCAAAGCCAGGGCAAATATAATGAGGCTGAACCCCTGTATAAAGAGTGTTTGGCGAAGCGCAAGGCCAGTCTCGGCGAGACCCATCCTGACACGCTCACCAGTGTCAACAATCTGGCTGTTCTATGTCAGCGCCAGGGCAAATGTGATGAGGCTGAACCCCTGTATAAAGAGTGTTTGGCGAAGCGCAAGGCCAGTCTGGGCGAAACCCATCCGGATACACTCACCAGTGTTAACAATCTGGCGGGCCTATTTCAAAGCCAGGGCAAATATGAGGAGGCTGAACCTCTCAAGAGGGAGTGTTTGGCGAAGCGCAAGGTTGGTTTTGTGCGAGACCCGTCGCGACACTCCCACTGCTCTCAACCACCGCTGATTCTTTTGAAGGCAAAGGCCCAGGTGAGGAGGCAGAGGCAGAACGTTTGCGCACAGGTTTTGCAGCATGCCCCCCACCCCCCACCCCACTCCTTGAGAGCTGCCCCCCGCGGTGGCGACGGCGAGAACTGCCACCCCGACTTTTTTGATCTCAATTGAAATGATGCCATGTTTGCCCACTTGGTGTCGCAGATGCAACTTGAAAAGGATTGTCCGCCTCCCCTTGGCATCCCCATGGTCTTCATCTTCGATCACGCACCCTCCGACCGAACTGTTGAGCCTTCACGAACACAGAAGCTGCTCTGCAATAAGGCGCGAATGTCCGAGGGTGGAGGTGGGCACCGCTTTTTCCCTCAGTTTTCAGTCTTTGTTGTGCTCCAGCAGCACACTGGGATGCCCTGGGGCGTGGCAGTTCGCGCTGCATTTGCTGGCATCAGATTCAGCTTATCCTCACCACGTGTCATGTCCACTACCACATCGTCTTGTGGAACAATCGCAGCATTGACAGCTTTGATCCTTGATTCCGAGAGATTTCTCTGGTGAGCGGATTTCGCCAGCTTGCCATGGCCTGAAACACCCCCCCCCCCTCCCCAAAAAAGAAAAGGGGCGAGTTTCCGAGGGGAGGCGGACAAACAGAACCAGATGCGATGTAGGCAACGGACTCTCCTGGAAGTAGTGTTGACCCAGGTTCTTCAAGCGGGATAGTGGCAGGTCATTTTTTAGTGGACGAGATTATTTCTTTGGTTAAAAACGTGGAGGGTAACCGACGGCCGTCGGCGGGTAACCGACGGCGGTTGGCGGGTAATCGACGGTGGTTGGTGGGTAACCAACAGTGGTTGGAGGGTAACCATCTGAACATATCGGTTGCATCAGACTTAAAAAAAAAATGCTGGTGAAACAGCAGTCGTCAAAATGAGCAAAATTGGGGATGTCAGGACATACGGGTTGCACCAGACTGAAGACAAAAAATTCCTGGTGGAACCACAATGGCCACAATGTGCAGATTTGGCTGACCGCCAGGCACTCCGGCTTTTTTTTTTTCACTAAAAAACAATCTGGATCATGGTCGCCGCTGCTACATAGATGTGACAGTCTACACCCAAGGCTTGCCCCCTGTGGTGTCCTCCTTGGGGACACACCTCACCCGTGTGAAACTACAGGTCCCAAGATGGAGGCTGTACACGGTACTGGACCCAATGCCCATGTGCGCTCGTGGCTGTGGACCCTTTGAGGGGCTGCTGCACACGCCTAGCGCCGGAACACACAAAACGGAACCAGATGCGATGCAGTACACAAACGTCCAGTGCAACAGGCACGCGAGGGGTCACCCCTGGGTGGTCTCCAAGCCCTGTGTTTGCTGAACAATCTGGACAATGTGTGTCGCGGCTCCGCCGCGTGATACTTGAAGTCCTGTTGGGACGCCAGAGTGATTCTGGAGGGTGACGGCCATTGTTGATCCATGGCCAAGCCCTGTGTTTCGCACGACCCTGGAAGGGGGGGCATGACCCCATTCAATTCATGCTGAGGGCCTGTGGGACCTGCCGACAGGCCCCACTCGCCAAACTGCATGAGGCGCGAGTGAATGAGGCCTCAATTCCACTGGCAGAGCAAGAGGCTCCTGGCAGTGAAGCTCAGGGTTGCTGCTCTGAGGTGGCCTGGCCATGCCCGACGGTCTTCTGTGTGTTTTTTTTTGGGGGGGGGGGCGCCCATACACGAACGTGCGGAATGCAACTTGTACTGTGAGGCGACCACAAACTTCTCCAGGCCCCTGTGCCCCCTCCTCCTCCTTACACACACTCTCATACAACTTGCATCCTGCCTCATGCAACCACAAAAAATGGTTTCCCTCCTGATCGCGATGATATATGATGTACGCATAACCCGGATTTTCTGGTCTTTCGTGGTCTATACCCCCTTTGGGAGGCTTTGGCTGACCACCAGGCAGCATCGGTAGTATTCGAAGAAGACAGTGTGCTCCCCTCTCTGCGAGGGATTGGCCTTAGACGGTACTACCACCCTGGTGGTATATGGTTCTGGTTCGAGCACCCGCATTTGTCGAACACACAGCCCTACGGTTCTCACCTTAGGTCTCCTGCGGGTTCTGCACGCTGGGAGATCGATGGTTCAGGCCCCTGTATAAGCAGCTCCAGCCATCTGCCTGTCATTATGTACAAGTGCGACCTTGTAACCCCTTGATGGGGCCACGTACCCAAGCATAACCGCCCAATTCCCTTCTAAAACATGTTTTTTTCAGTCCTTCACCCTCAAAATAGGGGGGGGAGGGGGGTGTCCCCAGTTGCCTCCCAAAGCCCACCCAGTGGGGCACCCATGTAGGGGCTGGCCTTTCAGTTCATTTTGCTGCACTCTCTGTTTTCCTGTAGAACCAGCTCTAGGCGTCTACCCCTGATTTTGTGCTGTACATACAAGTGAGGGGCTGCTCCTCAGTCGTTTTTCTGCACACTGTGTTTTTCATCTTGCCCCCTTTGGGTGTTTGACAGTGAACCGCACAACTCAAGGGGGGGCACAGCGCGCTGTGTGAATGCCCCACCATGTAACTGTAGGTGTAGGCTCCACCTGCACTTCGCCTAGCTCACATCAATTAGCCCCCCCCCCCCCCCCACAAAGACCACCTATGCCCAAATGTGTGATTGAAACACTAACCTTTCACCGACCGACTGTGAGGCCGAATGAGTGCTAAGGTTTTGCAGCCCAAGGAACGTGTGCAGTGGTAGAATGCAGTCGGTCATTGACGGACGTTTCACTCTTTGCGAGGACTGATTGACACCACCTGGTGCCCTGTATGAAACTCACCCTTATTCACGCACTGTTCATTGGACATCCTGAACTCAATGAACCATTGCACCTTTGGCCTGACGGCTGAAAGTGTCTAAGGCGGGGACATTCGGTCAGTCAGTACCGACCATTGAGCCCCCCCCAGAACACAGGCTCCACGAGAGCTACAAGCATAAGGCGTGACTCAGTTTCAGCTCTTGGGAGCCAGTCAAGGGAGTTAGCCAGTCAAGGGAGTTGGCCAGTCAAGGGACATTCTGACCGAAGTCGAGTGATTCGGTGAATTGCATCATGGCTTTGTAATTGCCCCCCCCTTCCCCCCGGAGTTGCATCAAGCGCATCAAGATGGCGTTGCGGTAATCTGAGCCGGGGCGCATCCGTGTCTTGAGGGAAAGGACAGCGAAGCATGACGGTTGCAGAACATTGCGATGTGGTGATCAGATGCTCGAAGACGATGTTGGGGCAGAACTGGTTGAGTCTGGCTGGAGGTCAGGGTCATGCTGGTTAACTTCAAAATCTGATTTCATGGCTCCAGCCGGGGTAGACCTCACCCTGTGGTGGCATGTAATCCCCCCCCCCCCGCGGGAATGCACAATCAGGGCCATTTACATGGAGGGGGGGAGGGGGCTGGAAGAGGCTTTGCAGCCCACAGGCCCCTCCACCAGCCCCCAAAAGCAGCTGTGGGACCTCCACTATGCCTTGGTGGTGCAATGCTTGAAAAAGTCTGCAGTGTGGCAGTCTAAGGCCCTTGAGTATTTCACAGGAAAGACATACCCTTCCTGGCGTCTTCTGAAGACGCGTGGCCGGAAGGCATACCCCGATGGTTGTGCATACCTCTACTGGGAATCTGGGGACTGTTTTATAAAACGCCCCAGACAGACCAGCAAGAAAAACCCTTACGGACTATGGCATAGCCATGAGGATGTCCGGGCTGTATTTCACCATGTGCAGTCCATAATCCATCAGTTCTTGATCCATTTCTGCTTTTCTACAGTTGTACTTGTACATGTATGCATGTGAGTTGCTGTGTGTGTGTGTGTGTGTGGCTGCATGTATGGGGTCTGTGTGTCTGCACCTGCCTGTGTGGGTCTGCCTGTGTCTACCACCAATCTGCCTGACACCTGCCGACACCTGCTTCGGCAGGTGTTAGCATGTCAGCAGCACCCCCCCCCCCCCCCTGCCTCCTTGGCGCCACCTGCCGTTTGAATATTCATGCCTTGCAGCAGTACCACAGCTATTTGCCCAGGTGATCTGTACATACCTACACCAACCCATTGTACATACCTGAATCACACCGATACTGTTGCAGTGGAAATGATGATTGTGCCCCCTCCTTGCAAGAGCAACGCCCTTTTCAGAACAACAATGATTGCTGTTGCCTCTGCACTCAGTGTACAGTAGCAACAGGGTTGCCCCCCCAGCAGCGTCTCCATTTGGGGACATGCCTGGCACCCATGAAGCTGTTGGCTGTACAACTCTTGCTGTACATAGTACCTACGGCCAGGATGCCCATGCACACCATTGGCCTGACGGCCTGAACTGTTTCCGGTGTCAGAGCAAAAAGAAAATAGGTGTTGTTGCTGCACTTTTTGGAACCGTGGAATTCGGCGGTTCCTTTTTCTGGTGACCCTTGAATATCAAGTTCTTTCTATCACTTGGGGCTGGGGATTGTATTTTAGGGATGATGATTGCTGTGCTGCCACCCCCAGTTTCCCCAGAAACTGCAGTTTTGCAACCTGTCCCTTCCCAGTCTGTCTTTTACTGTATGTGCAGGTGCCGGCGGCGATACACCAATGGCTCCCCCCAAAATGTGTGACCGGATTTGAGTTGTGCTCTGCGACATGGACACGGGGGCGGCAGGGACACAGGATATGCATGACCAGCAAGGACAGGCCACAGCAAAACCACTTTTATCCCTTCTTGTCCTTTGGACTTCAAATTCAGCGGGCCCAGAGCCAGGGGTCACAGAGTCAACCGCCATATGGCCAAGCCTAGGCGGGCCCCGGGTGTCCGACGACCCCGGCATCGCTTCTAAGGGCACCGTATATTCGGATAGGTCAGCATGCTCCACACTCATCTGCATGGCTCTAGGGGGAAGCACCCGAGGTTGGGGGGAGAGGGGGGTACGGGAGGCGGCGGCAGCTGCAAACATGGGCGCAAGTATGGTCTGCAAGACTTTGACAACTCGTCAAAGGGCCTCAGATGGTTTCAGTGGACGCTAGGCATGTGGAGCATTTTTTTGAGAGCTTCAGCCTGTGTAAGGTGATGCATGACATTGGATGGGAACAGGAATATTGGTCTGATGTGCAGTGTTCAGCTATGGCGTTTCACTTGTACATGACTATTGAGTGGTTGGGTCGTTGGAAGGTTGGATTCGCGAAAGCCCACCCCACAGTGCCCGCGCTCTACGTGCACTGTGCAGAAACACTCTCAACAATGCCCTGCTTTATATCCAGTGGATGCGGTGCGGGTGTTGCCAGCTCTTGAGGTGGGCAAATGCAACGTGCAGTTTAGATTTCTTTGCACATGTTGCACATTCTCTGCAGTGATGTGTTGAGCTCACACCAAGTCGTCCACTGCAAAACCACGAGATTTGCCTATGGTTGCACAACCATAGGCCTCAGCTCCACTTTCCAAAGCCAGTACCCCCCCCCCCCCCCCCCCACCCACCCCTATCCAGACAGAATTTCAAAATCAGAGGCTGGGCCTTCGGCCCCCTCACACCAACCATACCACTCCAGCCCTGCGTAGTATCTACGGCACCATGACACAGCAACAGCAATTGAACACACAGACACACAGCAGAACACACCATAGGACTACCACAGCAACTGAGAGCCGAAGGAGTGCTTGACTACAGTAGCAGTGGGAGGTAAGACACACAGTATGTCGCATGCAGGCAGCACTTGCCGATATATAAGTCATCAGGTGAACACGCACGAATGTTGGCGTTTGATTGTAGATATGGAAGTAGTTTTTATGACGGATGAATACATTGTGCTTCATCTAGATTGTCCATAGCATATCTTCTCGAACACATGAACAGTTGCAGTTTGAATGATGATTGCGCCCCACCCCTATCCCCCTTTGCCCGTGAGTGATCACCCTGTGTACATGTTGGACAGCTATGTGTTGCAGCCCTGTACTGTATACGAGCTCCCACAGCTCCAATTTCCACACCCAACACTAATCCCACGCGATTGGCCGTTGGATGGTGCAATTGCAGTCAAGAAAGAAACTGTCATGGCTCGAAAAGCCATTACGGACCGTGGCGTGACCATGATTCCGCTCCCTGATTGGGGCAGAACTCAGGACTGGCGGATGGAAAAAAAAAGAAAGAAAGAAAATGTCATGGCTCAGGGATAAACAAGTAAGTGTGGTCACTTATTTTGATAAGGTGGCCCAGGTCCTGTATGACCACCGGGCTGGCATTTCCTTCAGCAATTTTATTGCTACCCGAGAACAACGTGACAAATCTTTAGCGATACTGAATATTGCATCTTTTCTGATCAAACTTGCACTTTTATTGTTCGAACAGATCAGTGAGATTTTAGTTGCAGAGGCTTTGAGAGACAGCTCAGAGGTGCTGCTCCAGGGCTGGATGGGCTCAACTTCTTTCAGAGAGTTCTTTATCCCCCTGAAGTTTCGGTTTATACAAGGGGCCACCTAGCAGTGAACCTTCCCTGTGGGCTGGGGAACAGGTATCGTTTCTAGTATCCCAAAGGTCGCGGGGGCCTGCATTGTCAATCGATTAATTGCTGCGGCAAATTAACAAAAAATGGATCATGTGCTTCCCGCTGCTCCAAATTTAGCAGTTTCTTGTCCAGATTGCACTGTTACAGCAGATTGGTTGCTTCAAAGGGAGGCAAATGGTCCATCACATCTGGGCGGTAAGGAGTGAGTGGGACTCCGCCCACACAATGGCTGAGCTCAGTATTGACTATCAAAATGCCTTGCTCTGATTTCCAATTCCGGGAACTCTCTCGGGTACCGTCTGGTAAGAGGGCTCTGCCAGCTTACCCAGTGGTGAACCAACAACGAATTGACTATCAACACCTCTTGCCCACCCTCTCACATGTGTTCATCCACATTGTGCTTGCCTTTATTCGACTGCCTGAAACATTCATACAATTTTGTATCCCCCGTGTCCAATGAACGCCTTGTCCAACAAACACTTCTGTTCGGACCGTATTTTTTTGGTACCTCACTTAATTAGGTGCCCAATTAGGGTAGTCAGTTAATTAGGTGACGAACGGTGTGTCCAACGAACACTCCTGTTCGGACCGTATTTTTTCAGGATTTTATTGTTCACTGGACACAGGGGGGCAATGCAACCCCCGAAGGGGATCATTTCTGTGTTGTGGGCGTTGTCATCAAATCGGCGGGTTTCAACCCACAGGCTAGTGTTGCGCAAGGTGACCCACTTTCACCACTACTCTTTTCGTTTTGCATCTCCATTATCTGCTTCGCCTTCCATGGGTTAGATCCACCCCGAGAATCTATATGTGTGTGGGCGATCTTGTCCTGACCTTTCAGCTGCTGCAACTGATCTCCCATGTACAGTGGAATGCAGCGGCTAGTGCCAGCCGTGACAAAACACGCCGGACCATGAGGTTGCAATTAACTTGTGCGGCAACGATCCCAGCTTGAGGGGCTGAGGGGAGCCTTGAAGACCTCCTGATATGGCCAGCTGCTGCGCATGGCGGACACACTGGAAATTTTAAGGGAATTCTCGTTGGTCTCTGGTCTCAAAATCCAACCGGGAAATCAGCCTTTATTGTGTCAAGAAACCCTGTGCCGAAGGGGCGCAAAGAATCATCAATGAGAGCACCCCCCCCCCCCCCCGCCCAAAGGAAACAGTCGTGAATTACCTGGGGCTACTGACGGGTCCCCCAACAAAGCCTTTGCAGCACCCGTAGCTGATGCTTTCCGGCGAGCAGTACCTGCCTCGGATCTCAACCTGCCAAGAAGGAAAGGCTGATTTTATTGAAAACCTGGTTTCACCCGGTTTTACTGCTCACCGCACTGCATAAGTTGCTCAGCAGGCCACCTGTGCAGCCCTGACAGAATGAGAATATCATATGCTTGTTTGATTATAGGGGCATCACATTGCACCAATTGTCGCAAGCAAAAGAGCGTGTTGCACACAAATTGAAAACACTTTCCCTCCAACTGCTGTAATGCGTTTCCAGGAGGGGTGCCAAAACATTGGCCTGCTACTCACTCCACATTACCAACCTGTCCTGCAATTAGGTAGGGTATGTAAGCTGTGGCAACCTTGTTGTTTTTCGGCGCAAAGTTTCCAGGCCTTCCTGAAGCTCATAGGTTTGTTGTTGAACGCATGTCCACTGCCTGTTAAAGATCCCTGTTGCTATTGTCCTGTGCCACCGTTAGAAACAAAACCATAGAGCCTATGTGGCCCCTAGACTGGGCAGGGAAGCAGTCCTTCACTGTAAAGCCTCTCCTTGACCATATTCACCAAGTCCTGCCCTCCTGCAGTAAGTTGATGGGACGGCCATGGATTCCCATTTACTAGTCTGCTTTGCAGAAATTCCAGCTGCTGCCTCTGAGTGAGCGGTCTTTGCCCTCGGCGTGGGTGCACAGTTGGGCTAAGTCCCTCACCCTACCCTTCCTGCAAGTCCCGGGAAGGCAGTGTGATGAAACTTGGGAAACCTTTTGGAATTACAACCACCCACCTGAATCTTTTTGTCTTGCAGGCGCCATGCTGTGGGCCAAGCTCAAAGTGTGCCAACGCCTATGGCCCATCACCTTCACTGATGAATGTCCTCTATGCCCCACAAAATTGAATCAGTTGCGCGTGCTGTCAGATATTGTCCATTCTTCCCGTATGTGTATGTGTTCTTGTTCAAGGCCTTCGGACAGGCTACGTCCATTTGGAGGACAGAGTTGAGTACCCATAAAACAGCAGATTCGGTTTTTTTATGCTAGACAGGCCCATGGGTGGGCAAGGTGCAAGGCACGTTTTTTCCGTGTACTACCACTGGATAATTTCTTGTGCCTGGTGTGATGCGATGGGAACCTTTGCAGCATCCCGTCTATCCCAATTGCGTTATGCTGTCCAGCAGTACACTGAAACTGGTGCGGTCACCTCATCACGCAGAAAAACCAGAAGCAAGCGGAGCATGCAGCATTAGCAGTGGACATTGTCCACGGAATACGCATGTTGGAAGCTGAGGGGTGGACGATGGGGGACACACATGGCTCTCCCAAAATGCACCCCAAGGTCCGCATGGTACGTGGGTTTGGTGCCTGTGTCCCGTCTGTGCAGGTGCCAGCATCCCGTCTGTACGGGTATCTGCCCATTGATGAACCTCGAACAATACAGGTGAGCCCGCCAGTGATCTCCTCAGTCACATTGCTTCCACATTCCTCAAAGTATTAACCGCTACCGACTCTCAATACTTGTGTTCCAAAACAGTAGGTAATTTGCCCAAACCACCCTACCCTTTTTTGCCCTGAAAACGTGCAAAAATGGGGGTACTTCGGTGAAAAAACTCAGTACTCCATTTTGCCCCCTTCAGAAACTAGGGTAATTGACGAGATTTACCGACCACAAAGCGGCCACCATCTCCGGAAAAAAGTGTACCACTTTCGGCCGCCTAAGGATCCGGGTGCCCTCTCACATGGACATGGTTGGGAGTGAAAGGGCAGTAGAGTTGCCAGGTGGCAACTCTACTGCCAGATGAAAGCAATCTCCCGTAGCCCTTTTGCACCAACAAGAACCAAACACGCCTGAGCACATACAAACAGCTCCTGCCTCCAGTTCTGCCGAGTTGATACCAAGCCCTGACGCCCCCCCCCCCAAAAAAAATTCTGGGTTGCACTGCGGAGCAGCGAGGCACAACATTGCACTGTGAGTTGTACCCTCCCCCCCCCTTGCAAAGTCCCCCCCCCTTGCAAAGTCCCCCCCCCCCCCGGGACACCGTCACTTCCATGTTTTTCTAGTGTGGAAGTAGTATGGGCAAAGAGTGCACGTGGAGTTTGGGGCTTGGGCCATGTGTTTGATGGGAAACTGTACTTCACTCGTGATATATGTGAGGAAAAGTGGATCCCTAAGGATTTGGTGCCTCCGAAGAAGTCGGTGGCTGCCCCCAAGGCAAGAGGAAAGGCTGCCCCCCAGCCAAGAGGAAAGCCAGCTGGTTTGGCTGTGCAAGCGGGCGCTAAAGCGGCTGCCAAACCAGCCCCGCGCGCCATTGCCTCCTCCTCCTCGGCCAGTGCAACACACCCCGTGCCTGTCATGCAAACCGAGCATGTGCAACAATTCAAAGTGTGTTATTCTCGTACCCAGAAGTTCTTTACCGTTCCTTTGGATCCTCAATAACATTAGTGTTGGATGAAACACATTGGCACCGCATCAACGCGAAAGTCGCTTCACACGTGTTCTCTTTGCTTGCGTCAGTGGAGGGTACCACAGTTTGCCTTGAGATACCCTTGCAATCTCCCCCCCCCCCCCCCGGGACACCGTCACTTGGTGACCGTCTCCCCCCCCCACCCGGGAGACCGTCGCGCGCTACCCCGGGACTTTGCAAGGGGGGGGGAGGGTAGCCATGACCATATGCCCGTGTCACGGGGGTATATGTGCTCAGTATCCGTTGCTCATGGCCCCCAAAAAGTCGAGAAACAAGCAAGAGTTTGACAGTTGTACATATGAAGGTCCGCTGGTGGCAGAATGGATTCATGTTTGAACTGCCGGACATTGCTGCATATGCATACCTGGGCGTGCATGTGTGGAGCGCTTTGTTGACCTGCTTGCGGCAAAAGAAAAGTGCCGGAAATGCAAGAACCCTGGCCTCCTGTGCTGGTTCACGTGGTTGGCGGCGGTCTGCACACTTCACGTGGCCGACGGGATATGTCTACCAACCCCAAACGCTCGCCTGAGCTTTCCTCACCTTTTGTCTGCATTGTGGTAGTGATCCCGGCCACTGCCCATTTGCGATTGTGCTTGATCTCCTCTTCGGTTCATTTTAGGATGTAGTGCATCAGATTCGTCGTCGCGAAGTGGCCACACCACACCGCGCGGTCTAGAGAGGCGGGTTCGAGTCCCGGCTTGTCCGTGTGGTGATGTGGTCAACATAAATCTCGCACCCATCCACCAGCAACAATCCCCAGCCTGGCAGCAAGTCGTATGGAAACATACACTACGTTGTTTCCCCCCCTTGCTGTCTTCACTCTTGTTTGGTCTTTGTTTCAAACCAACCAGTCCTCCGATCGGTGAGGTGATGAGTGCCACATTTGCGCCGTGAAGAGGTTATCTTTTTTTTTTCCCGGCGGGGACATTCAGTCGATCAGAACCGACCGTTCCGCCCCCAAAGTGCGGGTCGAGTGCACGTGTGTGTCTCCAGTGTCTCCCCCATGGGAGGGTCCCACCCCATGCTCTTGACGTGCAGCCAGTCGGGGGCTAGTTTGCTACCCCAGTACCTCCACTGCCTCCAGAGACAGGGCTTCTCTGTGGCGTTCCTCAGCCCCTCGGACATACCCTGGATGCTGTTTTCCTCAGCTTTCAGTCTTCCTTGTGCTCCAGTAGCACTGACAGATACTGATTGCATGCCTGCAGACACGAGCAGCCGTCGAAGTTCCTTCACAACTCCAGCGGGTTCAGACGTCTCCGGTCATTCTGATTGAGTCTCCAATCAGGACTCTGCGGGGGGGGGGGGGGGGGATGATTGGAGTCTTCAGTGTTCTCAAGCTTTCAGTGTTTACATGAATGATTCGACTTTAGCGGAATCGGTGGTCCACTGGATACCGACTCTGCACGTACACATGAATCTTGTTACGATATGATGCCTTTTTTGGCGTGACAGCGGCAGCTGTACTAGACGGTGTTCTCTAATGAGCGGATGTGAGATGCACTGAGCTCGATAACACACTCACCGTGTGGAGGCTTGGCATTGTCAAATCTCAGAGACACTTGACCCCAGGATCTTTCCTGAGCACTTTCATGGCACTCTCAGCCGTCTGGTTGACGTCGTGCAAGTCGAAAGTGGAACAAAAAAAAAGAATGATGATTCGACGTTAGTGGAACCAAAGGGCATAACCGATGGCTGTCGGACATGCCCATGCATGATTGTGCTTACTCTGACACTGGCAGCGATTGCAGCATGTACTCCGCGGCTTCTTCCTATAGCTTATAGAGACGTTTGTGTTGTTTGAGGTACACCTCCCCGCTTCTATTGCATATTGCTTCCTGCTTTATGGGCTGCTGACGGTACGCCACCATTGAGCCGGCCCTTCTCAGGGCGCCGAAGAAGAATGAAGCAGAAGCCACTAACCTGAGTGAAGTATGCGTAGCAGTCCTGAGGCTGTCACAAAACACAGCGACAGCGGAGAGATTGAACAACATAGGTTTTGGATGATGGGATGCACTATAGACGGTGTCTCTGCAGCGAATTCAGTGAGATGCACTGCTGATAGCAGTGTGAATACATGTGTTGCCAGGATCTCGCTGTGTGGGGTGGGGCAGCGGTCCAAAACCACGCGATTTGGCCTGGTCTCCAAATTGAGATACAGCCTGCCTGCGCCGGGCTCGTCATTTGCTTTGCATGGCTGTGGCCTTGTGTGCGAGAGCTTTTGGTACTTGCTCCACCTTTTTAGGCATACCCCGATGGTTGAGTGCACCTCTGTTGAGAATTCAGAGATGTTTTGTCAAGCACCCCTTGGAGACCACCAAGGCAGAGCATTACGGTGCATGGCTTTGCCATGGCTCCGCTCCCCCTCTCCTGCTGGTGACCATGTCAATTAGCAGAAGTGGAACAAACAGTAGCCTCAATTTCTTGCCGGTCATCACTCCTGGAGGCTTGCCTGTCCTGCTTGAAGCTTTAGTCCTCGTGAGCAAGCATGCGTGTGATGCATTCCATTGTCGTTAGCATACCCTGTCAGGTGCACCATCATGATTTGTCAAGCTTTGCATGCTGCGAGGGCTTTCCAGGCAAGGTCAACCAAATACCCAATGGCAATTCTTTGACTGCATTCCGGGACCCTGTGCGGCACTTGTGCACGACCCACACCAAATTTCTCTCGCGCCCAAAACAAGAACCAAGAAAAGTGTATGTTTAATGTTGCTTGGCAGACAGGCGGGCATTTTTCCACAATGCCTTGCACCACAGCGGCGCAGTTATTGTGCATTAACAGCACCCCCTTTGCATTGCATGTCACATGTTGCATTTGCAGCTGTCAGAAGCAGAGCTCACTATCCAGACAGTAGTTTTTTTTGGCAATCTGCAATTTCTTCTTCCTGTTGAGGGCGCTTGCAATTGTCATGTTGGAAGCACCTGCGCAATTTCGTTTGATTCAGTGTTTTGAATTTGGAATTTATCCTGTTGCTGCATGCCGTTTCATTTGCAGGTGGGAAGGGTTGATTGCATGGGTTGAGAGCAGACATGGGAGTGAATGGCAGCCTTCCAATTGTAAAATCTAATTTGGTCTAATTCGGTCACCATCCAGAAGCCTCTAGGATTTACCTCCCCTCCCCCTTGGTTAGTACCCACCCGTGTATGTATAGTACCCCCCCCCCCCCCCGTGTCCAAGAACCACCTTGCGCAAGAACCAACCCCTGGTTCCGCGGTCAAATTCTCGCATCACTTTTTTTACCAGGGTAGTGGGTTTTTCATGTTTCTGGTGGATGTAGGACAGCTATTCAGGTGTGCAGGACATCATTTCATGTGTGTTACTACGGGTCCCCCCATCAGGGGGGACCCTATCAGTCACTCACAGGCGCACATACCCCTTATAACCCCTCCCCCCTGCTCTCGACCCCTTCCCCGAAGCAACCAGCCCCTGACAAGAAACAAACAAACGTCAGTTAAACAACATTACGATGTACGTCGCAAATTGCGTTGTGTGGCGTACGCTGACAAGCACGGACCTTTGGTGTTCATTTGTCAACGTGGTTAACTGTGGGAAAGGAGAGGGCACGCATGTCCCGGCGCAACGCACCGGAAAACTTTTTTTCCGCGGTACGGGGTTGCCCACGGCTGTGCGCAAGAACCGACCCCTGGTTCCGCGGTCAAACATTGCTGGTTCCTGGACACGGGGGGGGGAGGGTACCCGGCGGGGGGGGGGGGGTCGGGGCGTCATTTTGAGCTTCCAATATTAATGTGAAGGTTGGATATTGAATTTCTTTTGTGGGAATGCCGAAGTTTTGTATGTCGGCAAATACTCGAACCCTAATTTTGGCCCCTTTGGGGAGCACCTGACGGGGCATGCACGTGGCGTGTGCGCGGCGCGGAGACTCAACCTTCTGGCCCACCCAAGCACCCACAGAGGGAGTACTGGGCACGGTGCACGCACGGTGCGCGCACGGCGCAAGTATTTGAGTTGTTGAGAAATAACGGTAACCATCCATGGCCCATAAGGAAAAAACGGTAACCATCCAAGACACAGCAGGAAATAATAGTAACCTTCCAGGACCCACTAGGAAATAACAACAAGCATCTAGGACCCACCAAGAAATAACAGCATCTATCCAGAGCCCACAAGGAAATAACAAGGACCATCCAAGGCCCACCAGGATATAACAGTAACCATTGAGAGCCAACCGGGGGGAATGGTAACACTCCAGACACTCCAGGTACCATCTACAACCCCTCTCCCGGTAGACCATCTGCTAGGGAAGTTGTTCAAATACTTGGCACAGTGCGCACACGGTACGAGTACTCCCTCACAGTTCCTACCCCGGGGGGCCCTCATCAAGGGATTTTGGGCTTGATCCGTGATACTCTTGAGAGAAATGTTGTTTGTTGCTGTCCATTGAACATCTACGCTAGATTGGGCAAGACGAGGCGCGTAAGAAATGTCCTTTGCTGCTCTTTGAAGATCCCGCCCTGGAAGCTCAGACCTGGCACGAGGTAGCGGTTGGTGTGGGGCGAAACTTGTCGTTGGGCTGCGATACCGTCGGACCCAGCACTCGATTCCGTGGTGTACATCGCTGTTAAGATCCCGTGGGTACCCCCCCTCCCCCTTGCAAACACCCACCCCTTGCAATCCCCCCCCCCCTCCCTAGGAGACCGTCACTTCCATGTCTTTCTAGTTAACATGTATTGTGCTGGTTTGTGTTGCCCATCTGCTTTACGCATGGCCTTGCATTGCTTTCCCATTACTTCAAATCAAGCACTTGTGTGTGTTCTGTGATATTCTCTCTCCAAAGGCGTTGTATGGGTGTGTTGTGTTGCTACTTCAGACCCAAGATGTTTTCTCCCGGTGACCATGTACGGTACCACTCAGCCACCTTCATGGCCCTCAGCGCTGCTGCCACAGGATGCCGGCACAACATTGCTTCTACTCGGAAAAGTGTTAAGTGGAAGTCTCCAGCGCATTGTGCTTTGCATGGGCTGGGTATCTCGTGCACAGGGATGTGTTACCGCCGGTTCACAACATTGTCGCGCGCAACGAACACTGTCTCCAACGAACACTACCTGTTCGAACCGTATTTTTTGTGTACATAATTATTCGTTGGACACGGGGGGGGGGGGGGTACTTGTAACCATGTGGAGAGGCTCAGTAGAAAATAAAGCCAGGAAAAATGAAAAGGCATGCCATTGATTAGGGACCCTGTAAAAATGTTTCCCAAACTCGCTGCAGACATAGCCCACAGGCTGTGCAAGCTGGGTCCGCACACTTGGTGCACATGTGTTGGCCACTATTGTGGGGCCTTCGCCAAATGGGCCGCAGTTTTGCCACATTCGGTACATACGCCCTGGTGGGGTCACTCCGGTGGATCACTTGGCGACCGTCTCCCCCCCCCCCCACCCGGGACCTGCCACATGGCGATTGACCGGGGAAAGTGTGACACAGCTGATTGGAAAGGTCTACTTGTCAGATTCTGGGATGCCTCCGATGTTTGTGATTTCCGAGGCGGATTATGAGGCGCGGAAAAGGCGAATCACAGATCGGCCCAGAAACACAGACGACTCGAAGACACGCAGGCAAGGCCTAATCACGGCGGGAGAAATGGCCAAGGCCATGGAGTTGGATGACCAAGTCGACAAGGTCATCAGCTCCCTCAAACGCAAGCGGGACTTGAAGGAAGATGAGGCTTCGTCGTCCAATGGAGCAGCGCGATGACGTCAGCATCAAGCATCCCTCTGAGCAGCACGCTCAGAGTATTGTCCCAAAATATCAATGGGTTTCAAACAAAAATAACCATGAGAAAGCGTAAGCAAAAGCGCATAGTGGCCCTAGGGTCACTGCTGCGGTCCCTGGAGGTGGACTTCTTCGCCATCCAAGAACCCCACTTCGTCACGGTGGAGGATCGTCAAGCGGGCATGCAGTGCTTGTCAAAGTACGGGTATGGCCTGGACGGACCACTTCATGAAGAAGGAAGGGGAGGAGTGGCACTGGCGTGGAAAACATCCAAGTGGACATTGCAATCAATGAAGTTCTTGTCTCCCAGGGCGCTGAAAGCCTCTCTGTCGAGTGGTCCACTGGAGATCACCATAGTTGTGGTCCACTTCCACCACAAGCACACGCGTCGACAGCCGCAATGGAAAGACATCGCCAAGGAGTTACATGGACCAAACCTGATTTTATGTGCTGATCACAATAGTTTAGTTGTAAAACACAGGGACGCCTTCGCGCCCCCAGAGTTTGAGCATGACACGTCCTTACGTGCCAGAGACCAGGAGGTGACAACCTTGGCGAAAGCGGGTCTGCAGGATGTTTGGGTGGACATCCACTGTCCAACCCTGACGGACATCAAGGACAAGGAAGCATCGTGTCCGACGGGCTTCACATACGGCTACCCTCGAGAAGGAGAGCGACTCGACCCACAGAGGCTACGCCGTATTGACCGCATCCACACAACATCCGAATTGCTGAGCCTAGCGACCAGCGTGTACCCCATGTTTGCTGCCAACTCAGACCACAAGGCAATCCTGGGTGAATTCACACCCCCGTCTTTCGACACAGAGGACACGGTCCCCAGATTCTACTGCCCAGAGACCATCCTTCAAGACCCGGAGGCAATGGAAGATCTGGAGACCTCTCTCAAGTCTATCAAGTCAACAGGAGATCAATGGTGGGAAGAGGCGCTGAGCTGCATCCAAAAGAAGGCGGTCAGCCATCAAAGGGAACATAAAAACAAAAAGTAGTCGGTAGAGCTACAAGCCCTACGGTTCCTGCGTGGCTCCACGAGAGACTCTGTCGCACCAGCAGTCTACCAATTTCTATCATCACTGGGGATTGCAGCAACAGATGCGGCAACAGCCTACACCCTCCTGGTGGGGGTGTATGAAAAGGCTCAGCGTGACAAAACGGGCATGGAAACACTCTCCAAGCTCAAGGGGGTGATCACGACCGGGGAAACTTCAGGGGATCCGAGAACGCAAAGGAACGAATTGTATCGGTTAATGCGGGAATTGCAGGAGCGAAAGAAACTTCAGCAGCTGGTATCCAGGACAGGCTCGGCGATACGGGGAGCAAAGGCGGTGGCAAAAGAGCCGGTGGACCATTGGGACAAAGTGTCCACCCCAACGGGATCCACGGAAGAAGATTGTGTGGCCTATCTGAAGTCGTTAGGAGTGGCATAGCGGTTGCGCAAGGCAGGTCGACTCCTTTTCAAGCAACTATCCCTGGACATAGTTCATGAAGGCCTTAAGAGGCTGAACAGCAACAGTTCCCCTGGATTGGATGGCTTCTCGGCAAAATTCTTCAAGAGGTTCTCGGGCATCTTCGAACCGCAAATGTATGACTCAATGAAACGCTTCCTCGAAGTGGGCAAAATGCCGGAGACATGGACCTCGGGGGTGGTGACAATGATCCCCAAGACGAAGGCGATGCAGACACCAGATTCGCTCCGACCAATTGCACTGCAAACTACAAGGCAGAAGTGGCTCACCAACATCCTCCTGATCCAGTTAGAGGATGTACTCCTTCATTGCATCCCGTCACAACAAACAGGTTTCCTTCGCCACAGAAGCATACTCCAGCATGTCTATGGGTCACGGGCACTCTGGGATGGCTTAAGTGAAGGAGCGGCGTTATCAGTAGATTTCAGAAATGCTTTCCCCACAATGTCTCACGAGATGGTGTCGGCGGCACTGGGTCTCATGTGCATACCGTTCCTGTATATCCGTCTGATTCTACATCTTTTACGTGCACCGTATCTATACTCCGTTGGAAAAGGATACGTCCCAGGTGTTTACCACCACCCGAGGGCAAGCACGCGCCAGGGGGATCCACTCTCCCCGGCGCTGTTCTCCCTGGTGGCATCCTTTGTGATTTTCCCACTACCAGACTTGGGTCCAATGCTGACTGTCATGATGTATGCAGACGACCTCATCATCTTCTTGGATGGAAGAGCCAACCCACAACTATTGAAGAGGGTATGGGAAGTGGTTTCTCGTTTTGGACAGTTTTCGGGGTTGAAGGTCAACCTGAGCAAAACGGCAGCGATAGTTCGCAACTGTGGGGGAATGGAGTGGGCGAGGAGCTTTCGGAACATTGGAGTAGATGTCAAAAACTTCGTCAAGTATCTGGGTGTACGCTTGGGAAATATTCGGCACCAACAAGATGACCAAGGATGGGGGCTGACGATAGAGCAGGCTTTCGCACCAGCGCTGCAAGAGGCCTTCCGTCGCGCTAGGGTGGTATCCACGCTGCAACTGTCAATGAACGAACGTGCATTCATGCCGACATCGTGGATTCTGCCGGTCGTGGCATGGGTATCCAAGGCATACTACGCCCCAGTCTCGGTGATCAGACAACTGAAGTTGGTGTACCACGTGACTATGGGTACCAACAGCTGGGGAATCACCCTACCAATCCTCTCACGACCAAGAACGCAAGGGGGACTGGCACTACCAGAACCAGAGCTGTTTCTTATGCACCAGGCAGCGGCTCCGTTCATCAGCCTGTTGGGAGAGCCTCACAAATTTCCCGACAAGGCAGTGGAGACCTTCTATGCATGGGCAACAACCATAGGGTTCACACCATCCAAGGACAACCTTCCATATATTCAATTGGGCATGGTCCGAACGGCTGATCTAACGTTCCTGGGATGGTCGGCAAAACCACACTCCAACATTCAGCGAGTAGCCCCGCAGGTGCCCCCCCCTGGCAAACCGGGACCGCCTGCCGTTGTGGCACTCTGTGTATTTCCGAAATGAGTTCAACTGCTCCTACTACAACACGAAATTGATCCGGCAGGGGGTGCTGACGTGGGGTCAATTCCAATCCCTGGAGGACGCAAGATTGTTCAATGCACTGCCTCGGACATGGAAAGGGGTCTACAATCATGGCGGACGACTCCTCAACAAAGTCCCGTCACAAGGGGGGTTTGATACCCCCGCAATTCACACCCAAAACTGGACCAGGGCATGGCTGCTCCAGTTCTACGCCTCTCAGCCAGGGGTCCGCGACCCGCAAACACCGGAGGTATGGGAACAGCTGGCACAGGCACAGCTACCACCGAGGGTTCGGGACTTTGCACAAAAGGCGCTGTGGCACAAACTGACCGTACATGCAAGAGTCTACAAGAGGTCAGGCACTGACAAGTGCCCGGTGTGCTCACAAAAGGAGACGATTAAGCACGCGATGGTCGAATGCCCCATGTTCAAAGCGGCGGCGGCGGTTATACAGCACTATTATGGCCAGGTGGAAGCTGATAACGGGACATCCACAGTTCGAGACATGATGGAGTCCGACGACCAAGAATGGTTGCTGAAAACGAACCAAGGCTGGGCAATGTGGTCAGCAAGAAGTGCCCACTGGCGGTACCGGTGCGAGGTCAAGGCAGGAGCGTCGCCGGTGTTCACGTCATACCTAACAACATGGCTAAGGGAGCTATGTGAGTGGGTGGGATTTTACACAGGGGAGCGCAGGGAACAATGGAAAGGCTTTCAAAATCGCTGGAACAACTTCGAGACACCGGAGTGCAGCCGCGACAAGGGGAAGTGCAAGTGCATGGGGGATTGAATGCATGGTGGCAAACACACACGGAGTGCTTCACCCAAGAGAAATCAGCCAACAATCACAGTTGGCAAGGGGCAACGGAATCACGCCCGAAGCGCCCGAGGCAGGCAGGCCCGGGAGTGCTACAAGGAGTGCAAGATCTGATTGCAGAACTGGTGGCGAAGGGCTACAGGATAGTATCCACTGAGCCACGACGATGGGGTATCTGCACCATGCGCTCCAATCTTCTTCTCCTGTGTGTCACCCCCTGTCATGCGTATCTTCTTTCGCATGGGGGTGTGTTCAGCAGCGTGTAGAGGAACCGCACAGCGTCCCCGGGTACCGGGTCCGCCTGCCTGAAGAGCGTTCTTTGGAACAACCGCAAGAGGTCCGCTCGGCCTGCCAGCCACACATGCATGCAATCCCCAGTTCTGCTCACCGAGGAGGGCACCGCTCTGTGTCCCTCTGCCGTCGGACAGTGGAGGATCGCCTCCCACTGGAACGGGTGCCACTTGCCTGCACTTTTGGGTCGCCACTGGACCTGCATGTTCGCCAGAGCCTGGGACTTCAGGGTCCAGTTGATCTGGACCATCACCGAGTAGAGCTCCTGATTGCTCATCAGCAATGGTTCCCCATGGTTGTCCACAATCTCACAGTGCATCCTAGTGCCATGTGGTTGGTCCAGCCGGAGCCAGATCCGCTGGTTGCGGGCCCAGGCCATTGTGGTCAGCTCTGCTTCAACTGCTTGCAGTCCTTCGTTCGCGATGGCGTCCAGCTGACTCAGTGCTTGCACTTTGAAACGCTGGCTTCTTGCTGAGGCTTGACCTTCTTTGGGGTTGGCTGGATGTGTGTGTATGGGCCGTACCGCTGCTGATGTGATCCCTTCTCCTGTTGTGTCCTTCCAGACGGCATAACGCCTGGGTGCCTGTCCGCGACAGGACGCGGCGTTCAGCTGCTTGGAGTTCTCCTTTGCGTGCTGCTGCTCGCTGCGACAAAACGCAGCTTGTGTGATGCAAACTCTGCGTCAGAACACAGATTTCAGACATGCATTGTTGTGCTTGGAACCTGTGAGATGTCCGCACCATTGTGCAAGGGCCACTGGCTCTGTCATTATCGACCCTGTCCTGGGTTCCTGCGTTTCCTGAGCCTTCGCTTCTTGCGCTGCCTCCTGGTGTCACTCACATCAGTGCTGAAGGACAGTGTGTCCGCTGCTGACAGTGCACTCGACAGCACTCCCTGGTGTGTGTGTCCTGTCCTCATTTCCTCACTTTCTGTACTGCTTGAGGAGTATGGTCCCATTTCATGTGGCGCTGGCTCCCCGGATGCTTCCCCTGTCAGTTCATCACTGTCCATGGGTACCATACCCAAGGATGACCAGAGTGCCCTGGTGCCCTCTGACTCTGATCCCGACCCTCCCCTCAAGCCTACCGTGGACTCTGACCCCGATGATGAATTTGGTGCAACATGCTGAGACCACAGTGGGCTTGAACACATGCCTTCCATGGCCAATCCATTCGCCACCTCATTTCCCTGCACGTTGACATGTGCTGGGACATGTTCCCACCTGACTTCTCTTCCCGGCGTCGCCATTTCCTGGAGCAGCTTTTCCCAGACTGGGACATGGACTTGCAGTTTTCCAGATGTGGTTGTCCATCCCTTTGACTTCCAGTGTTGGGCCCTGCCAGTCGCTCCCAGCTGCAGGTACTGCGAGTCGGTGAGGATTGCCAGTTTTGGCACCCAGAATCCCTGTAAGGCTTCCACGGCTGCCCAAAGCTCTGCTCCGTTATTTGTTTGCCTGTGATGTGTTGGTACGTAGCCACAGAAGCGCACCTCTGGTCCTTGGTCGTCTTCCGCCGCGAACACGCCAATCCCCCGGCTCTGCGCATGTCCTTGTGGCTCAATCGTTTCGACGATCCGTCCGTGTACACACCACACCTCTTCTGTCCCGTGGAGGATGGTTCGAACCCCGGGGGGGATAGAGATGCACCGAACGACCCGAACCCCCCTTTCTTTTTTTTGGGCTCGAGAGAGAGAGAGAGAGAAAGAGAGAGAGAGAGGGTAGAGCACAGTGGGAAAGGAACAGAGAGGAGCAACAGGAGAGATAGAGCAGGAGAGAGCAAGAGAGATTGGGAGGGAGAGAGTAGGAGAAAGACCCACAGAGCAAGAGACCGGGGCTAACCGGCGCAAAGGGAGGGTGGTGGGTTCGAGCTGACCAGGGTAAATGGGACGCCACGACATCACGGAACAGTCAAGAAATGAAAAGCAGGGCGCCGTAGCGCCCCTGAGCCACAGGCTCGACACGTCGTCACGTGTTGAACAGCCGAAGCATGACTGGGGCTGCGAGAGTGCGGCCCACGTGAGGCAGCTGGAAGCCATTGGGCAAGAAAAAGTGGACAGCATGCGCAAGAATGGTGTCGAGCGAAAAAGGTAGACGCCACACACGACACAGCAATGAACTGTTGAGACACATGACAGAAGGAGCACAAACTGAAGTGTTGAGACGCCTTTGCACCAACACAGGCGCCTTTGCGCCCCTGGGGCACGACAACGACACGTCCTTACGTGCCAGGGAAAGAGTGCAAGGCAGGGGCATGACCTGCAGGGCAAGGGTTAGAGTCTAACCGGCACTGTGGGTGGGTGGTGGGTTTGAGCTGACCTCACTGTTCAGAGGAGCAGAGCCAATGCATAGTCAGAAACCACCTGGTGTGGTACAGAACTGGACTACGCTGCAGTGCAGCAAGCATGACATTGAACAATGTGGTTATGACCATGCGCCTGTGACACGGGGGCGTATGCGAACCCAGTTTCCGTTGCCTCATGGCCCCACCCGGGAGACTGTCGCGCGCTACCCCAGGAGTTTGCAAGGGGGGCGGGGGGTACGACGGCTATCGCAATATTTGGAGGGGCAATGGGACTACCCTTCACAAATCTATTAGCATCTTGTTGTACCTCACCCAGTTTTGTATTTGGCGCCAGGTTCGCTACCCCTCGTATGGCCCTTGGCCCCATGTGCCCCCTCATGTGTTGGTTGTTATCTTCTGGGCTTTGCTGCTTTGCTGTGCTAGCAGACAGGTGGCAGGTGATCCTGGGTGAGTTTCCCGGCAGGTGCACGCAGTGTGCACGCAGTGCAACAACTTGGCCTGTGTGTCTGGTCGGAGCAGGTAGTACTATTGGGGCATTGCTGTGTCCTTGACATTTCTTGCATCACTACTGTGGTGACGCATGGCTTTCCGAGGGACAGACAGTGCGACAGTATCAGACCTTTTACAGACCCGGTGTTTGCTTTGTGTGAGTGTCCTGTACATATTTCACTCCTCCAGGGCGGTCCTTAAGGGACAAGATTTTTTTTTCTTTGCTAAGGACCGCCCTTAAGGACCGCCCCAAGGGACCTCCAACCACCAACCGCCACCAACCGCCAACCACCAACCGCTGCCAACCGCCAGTGGCGACCAACCGCCAACTGCCAACCACTGCCAACCGCCACCAACCACCAACCACCAATCACCAACCACCAATCACCAACCACCAACCGCCGCCAACCACCGCCAACCGCCGCCAACCGCCAACCGCCAACCGCCACCAACCATGGTTGAGCACATGGAGTGCCCGCGGGCTTTTTTGGGAAAACTGGTTCCGGAACACTTTTTTTTTTCCGTTAAGGGCTGCCCTGCACTCCTCAATTGATGATTCAGGCGCCAGTCAGCCCACAGCCTGCCTTTGCTGGCTGCTGCTATTCCATGCCAACCAATCATCCAATTACAACCCGTTGAGCTGTGAGCTTCGTCGCTGGAGTTCAGTGTCCGTGTCAGTTGCTGCAGGGGGTGTGGGCTGAGGTCATTGTGTGCATTAGAGCTGAGGCAAGGTCAAGCAAGCAAAGCAAGCATGTCTCTCCTCCGTTTGCAAACACCCCCACGGCCCAAGGCAGCTCGGGAAGAAGGTGCACTTGATGTTGGACGCTTTTCTACGCCCCCCCATCATCCACTCCCAATAGCACTGAAGAGACGCAGCTAGCCTCAGGCAACAGCAACCACCTGGGCCGGCAGCCACAAGTGGATGGTTTATGTGTCACACTGCAGGGTTTGGTGACAACAGCCTGTGCTCTGTGTTTGTCTTGTGCAGCCATAGATCCATTGCTATGTCTACTCGACTCGGTTGCTGTTCTGGTCTAGCAGTAGCAATCAAAAGTAGCATTTCGTGTTAGGTGTAGTCTGTCTTATGTGTTTGAACCGTTTGCTATTGAAGCAATGATTGCAGCGTATTTGAGGTCCAATAGCCAGACAAACGGGTTGATAGATAAGGCGTTCAAAAGGGGAGGTCCGCATCATCACATAATGAAGCGAGGAGCGGTATCTCTTGTCTTTGGTCGTACATTTACACGGGAGATACATTGAAGGGGGCACTAGTCTGTGCATGTAACGCCGGACGGTGAGAACGTGCAGCTGCTTGGCCCTGTGTGCTGCCATACTTGGCCCTAGCGTCCGTTTTTAGGGGGAGTACCTGCCGCGGTGCGCGTGCGGTGCGTGCACGGTGCGGGTACTGGGGTTGTTCTGGAGATCCTTTCATCTAGAGCCAATCAGGGGGAATGGTAACGCCTCAGAGCCCACCAGGTACCATATACAACTCCTCTCCCAGTAGACCATCTCCTGGGGAAGTTCTTCAAATACCTGACGCGGTGCGCGTGCGGTGCGGATACTCCCCCGTAGGCGGCCATGCATCCCTTTGCATCTGTTTGTGTTTGCAGGGGGCGTCTGTTGCCATTGGGGAAGGCATCCGTTTGCGTCCATTTTTCTGTTGCATCAGGAATTTAAATGATTTTTACCAGCGGCATCCGATGATGGTGTCTATTGGTACAGCACCTGAGGGGTGGTGTTTTTTGTCGTCTTCACCTGCCATGACCAACAAAAGCTGCTGCACAAAACGAACCGAGAAGCACACCCTAGATTGTTGTCAACCCACACTGCGGAGAGGCAAGCATGCAACACCAGATGTATGAATTTTGGAAGCCCATGTGGTATTAAAAGACGGGCATTTGGTGCTATTGCATGGGTGGAAGACAGAAGGTGCCTGGGTCACTGGGTAGTGTGGTATGCGTGTGAGAAAGGAGTAGACGCTCAGACCTTCAGCTGAAGCATGCTGCTACATGTTGGTCAGCACAAGTCACCGACCCCAGGTAGGTTGGGTTTGGATGATCCAATTGTATTCATATGGTTGTATGTTCTTTTATTTGCATTCTTTTATTTGTAGAGGTTGCTCGCTTGGGGCCACTTTTCCGATAAAGGTCCTTACACATGGGGTGCTGTGCCGACACCGTTTGATGTTGTGCGCAGCCACCCCCGAGGCCACCCTGTTTGCTGCATTCAGTTTGGTCGCCGCTGCACATTGTGTGTCATTCAAGCATCCCTCAGTTGCAAGGTGGATTTTCCATGCTATTGTTGGGATGGCACACTCTGTGTGCTGTTGGCTGTCTCCTGACTCCATTGATTAATCACGTTAGAGGAATTGATAAGTAAAGCAAAAAGTTTTTTTTTTCGAAACAAAGAACTCCAAAAAGCAGCACAAAAACATCCGAAGGAATTCACAGAAGGTTGGTCATCAATCAGCGGGCTTCTTGGACAGAGGCCTAGGGTTTTGAGTATTTCCCCTCATTCTTGTTACAGGAGCAGGGTAACTTTTTCTTTGGCGGATGTGAGCCGTACTGCAGGATCGAGCCACTGAGCACGCAGAGGAATGCCTCCCAAGGGGCGTCTGGAGGAGCTGCCCATTGCCCAGAACGAGTGGCAGGGCAAGCAGGAGTCGGCCATCAACCAACGCATTGCGCGATGGGAGGCGGAGCTGCAGAAGGTGTACAAGGCCCAGACGAGGCTGCAGGAGAAACAGGCGGCCAGAAAGTACAAACTGGACGCCGATGCGCAGGACGAGTTGAACGACAGGCTGTACCAAATGGAGCTGCAGAAGGCGAAGGATAGACATGTGAAGCTGCAGGTGAGAGCCCAACGACCCGGTGCGAACCACGGACGAGGAGAGTCAAGGGGGGAGGGGAAGGGTCTGCAGGGCGTGTGCGCTGTGTGCACGCGCCACATAGAAGCTGCCCGGCAGGAACCACACCCACCGGAGTTGTGGTTGAAATGGCCACTGTTTTGCTCATACATCCGAACCGCCGCCAACCGCATTGCAACTGCTCCTGAAACCTGCCCCTGGATCACTGTGCTGTTGACCTAATTGCCAGCTACCCCCCCAGCACTTATGTTTGGTGGTGGTCTCATTGGAGCCTTGAGAGTTTTGCGCTCCCCGGACCCCGGGGAGCAAGGGGTGTTGAAAAGGGGCCTCTTCTGTCAGCGACCCAGGGCTTTGCCAGCTCTGGGGGGGGAAAGGAATTTTGCATCAAAACGGGCGGCAAAGGATGTTTTTTATGACTCCCTTCGACGCCCTGATTCCAAAAATGGCATTTTCATTTTTTGGGGGTGGGGGGGGGGGGCGGCTGACCGGTCCCACGCGACCGGTTGACCTGGAAATGGCCTGACAGGAGTGAGGCGGGCGCTGGTGGCCTGAAAAGCCCCCCCCCCTGCCCCCCCCGTGCCAGCATACTGCAAGCCTGTCCAGCCTCCTGTGGACCTCAACCCCCAGTACAGTGACATGCAGGCTAGAGGTTTTGGCCGACAAAACACGGCCAGAAAAGGGTAACTAGGCAAACATCAGTGCAACCTGTACATACGCTGAAGTGCTCGTGGAACCATCGTATCAATGGAACTGCCGAACATTGCTGCATATGCATACCAGGACGTGCATGTGTGGAGCGCTTTGTTGACCTGCTTGCGGCCCGTGCCCCCTCCTGGAGCAATTTTCCGCCAGCCCCAATGTGACATGACGCGGTTGTGCCGCAGAGGGAAAGAAGGGGCTCAGCCACGCCTGTGATTGGTGTTGCTGCCCGTGACAACGTCCTGCCTCATCCTGCAACCCAATGCCGTTTGTTTGGATGTGGTTCTCAGCCATGGCCGATGTCGGGATTACCGCCCTGGCCGTCTCTGTGCCGTCACACGTGTCGCATGCAAGCGCGTCCTTGTCTGAGCACGGAGACCCCGTCTAACCGCCGTTTTGCTCATGCAAGGGTCGAGGGGGGTAGACATTGATTGGGTAGAGGCCGCCAGAGGCATGTGCGTCTTGGCGGATATTTCCAATGGCAAGTGGTTGGGTTCACGCGACGTGACCAGGCAGTTCCCACGCATTTTAAGGCACCAGGGCCCACGCCTAAACTGGTGCCCAGGCCCAAGTGCAAGGTGGCACCCAACCTTGACCCCAAAAGGGAAGCCAGACACGAAAAACTATGGTGGAGGACAGCTACGGCAGGAAGCACACAACCCGACACTGCTGATCAATGATTGGAAGCCCCCTGTCCCCC
>OZ038401.1:4755251-4769996 GCA_964036045.1 Eutreptiella sp. 'Long Island Sound 2002'
AGCTACGCACCTATCCTGGCCCAATTGGGGGACCCCATTGCTCTATAATTGGTATCCAGGAGATGATTCCGAGTGGTTGGCGATGGTGCCTTGGCGAAGCACATGAGTGCAGCTGTAGTACCACCCGAAAGCACCAAAAATATTTCCCAAAATGTTGCTGGAGCAGTTTGCAACAGGGCAGAGTGTGCTGGGTCCAACACGGGGTTCCCTACCATTTGGGGTGCACTTGTTCATCGATGCACAGGAATTTTCAAAAGGAATTCCTCTGATTTCACCCTGGGAGTGTGCGCAGTGCGCACGCTGTGCAGACTTGCCACCTTATGGACCCCAGGCAGCCCCTTGCACTGTCATGTTCTGCAACACCCTTGTCCAAACCCAAGTTTAACCCCTTAAACCTTAGGTTAGCACACTGTCCCTTCCAGGCCTCCCCAATTGGTCTGCAAACTTTTGACTACCTTTGCTTTTGCCGACGGGCTGAGGGAGAGAGAGGGCCTAGAGCAAGAGGGAAGAGAGGGCCCACCAGCTAAACAACATGAGGCATCGTGTCCATCAGTTGCTGGGCCAATGTTAAGAAAAAGCAAGTGCCCCCCCCCCCCCCCCTCCTTCGTTTTTTCGGGTGCAACACTCTCAATGTGTGCATATGCCACCACATGTGCATGTCACTGCGAAACCGTGCATGCTCACCGGTGACCTGATGACAGGCACCTGTCTGCCTGCATTTTGTCTGCAGAAAGGTACCTGTGGCCTAACCTCGTGTTCATACCCTGTCGCCCTTCGATTGCACCCCTGTGACGCTTTTGTGCGCTCCTCTTGTCCTGGCCTCGGCGTAAAGAAGCAGGACTACGAAGCGTCATGCTGCCAATGAAGTAGCACTCGGCGTTATGCTCACCAGATTCATGACTCTGATGTTCCGGCATCTGAAACGCCCTCCTGACCCTAAACTTCATCTTGCGACTGGCGTCAGGGGGTATTTGGCTCCTGGCACCGTGGTCGCGCCAGGTTGCCACTAGACGCTTCAATTGCGCCATTTCGAGTCCCAATTCCGCCCTTCCAGTTATTATCTCGCGATTTTTTTGTTGATCCAGGAATGTATGAGCAGGCTCAGAAAACTGATTTTTCTGTGGCGAAAGGGATGTTTTGTACTCTGGTTGACATTGGCGCGCCTGTACATCACACAGGTTTCTTCTTATTTGCTACGGTGCTGGGTAGAGCTACTTGGCCGGCTGGTTATTGGCCAACGGATCTTAGATGTGCTTTGATGAGTCGTGCCAACCACAACCACCAAGCTACAGTACACTGTGCACCCTGCTGCTGTGGTTGGTGGATGTCATGTAACACACTGTGACCAAACATCTCACCCGAATCTTCGGGGATGGTAGGATAACGCCATCATTTACATCCCACAGAAGGATTGTGAGGAGCACACTGTTGTGGGCCGCTCGCTGTCCTCTTGGCCGCTTGGCCGCAGCCATGGTGTTGCAGAGAGTGTGATGTACCTTTTAGTAAAAGTGGGGTAGCAGACGGCTTGTATGCTTTGCCTTAGGGAAGGTGGGGAGCAACATGGCATTGCTACCTATGAAAAGGGGTGAGACGACCTGACAAACAGTTTTTAACGTTTGTTTACAGTTTTTAAAAAGCCGTGGAAATGGTTGGTGACTTCGGTGCCGGCTACTCAGGAGGCTTGATTGTATCCTGGCACAGCAGTACACAGCCGTTGTGGATGCTGCCAAGGGGCCCTGGGGGGGGAAGGGGGTTGTGGGTTGGGGGTCCGTCAACAAAAAAGCAAAATAGTGGGGTCAGGTAAATCATGTAAATCAAAACGATGCACGGTGTGTGCACGGTGCGCCCCGCTCCCCGACAATCTCCTGATTGCTGTACGGAAAACACAATTGTTCCCATCCTCATCCCGCTCACCCCCAGTCAACAAAACAATGGAAATGCAGCAAAACTATGCTTGAAATTGGCTGCAATATCTCAAGGAATTCAGGACTTCGAATTTTTTCCAAACGCACTTTTAAAAAAAAACAAATGCAAGACCGAATATTTTGCCCTTGCCCCCCCTGTACGCCGCACCACCTCGACAATGCCTGCCAATTGTGCAGCCTGCTTAGTCGTGGCCCAATGGGTCTGGAGCTCTGTGTGCTGGCAGTTATTTTTTTCAATGAGGGTTTGCATGGTAGGTGGATGGTGAATGGTTTCTTGCTTAATTGGTGTATCAAATCATCCAAAAGCCTCTGAAGAATAACAACAAGCATCCAAAAGCCGGCAAGAAATATCAGGAAGCATCCAACAACTTTCACAAAATGACAACATGGGGAATGCCATGCACGCAGTGCGCACGCAGTGCGAAGTTTTGGATGTCGGCCAATACTCGGACCCTACTTTTGGCCCCTTTTGACAAGTTTTTGGTTCCATACTGGGTTTTTTTTTAGCTTCCTATGCATTTGGGATGTGGCACATTTGAATTGTCACCCTTTGTTGCCCAATGTCAACCATTTTTACCCATTTTCCATCCCCCATATTGAACTCTCCTTACTATGGGGACCCTGAGAAGGCAGGGGTGATGTAGCCATACATAGCCCGCGGACTTTGAGGAGTTTGTGGTACGGCCTTCATCCCCACCACATCACTGACCTCACTCGCCATCAACAAGTGTGTCGCGTCCACGCTCAGAATCACCACCGCCCTCCCCTTCACCCTATTCGCGGTCCCCATCACCCAAGAGACCACGGACAACGCATTCCCTGCGCTCCGAGTCAAGGGACATCTCATCGCCGCCTCCAAGAGCGAAGCCACGGGCACCAAAACACTCGAAGCAAGCGGACTTTACAAGGCTAAGTGGTTTGTTCATAGGGACAGTGGAGTACCAAGTTGAAGGCAGTTTCGTCGTTCTCATGTGGGTTTTGTTGCTTCGCTGTGCAACCAGTCAGGTGACAGGTATTCTTGAGTGAGTATACCGGCCTCTGCGTGCGCAGTATGCACGCAGTGCGCACGCAGTGCCCACGCAGTGCACACGCAGTGCGCACGCAGTGCAAGAACTTGGCCATGGATCCAGAAACCCTTATTACAGTTTGTTTTTACAAGTTTATTACGGTTTTACAAGTTTTACAAGTTTAGAGTGGCTTCATCGTCCTGCCGCCCCCCCCCCCTTTCCTGCTTTGGTCCTGCGGACTGTCCCTGGACCTCCCTGCGGGCAATACACTGCTGCATCACAGTCTCATTCATGGGGAATCAGAGTCGGGTAGGCTTGGTCTTTGGCTCGCAGGCCATGCCTTGCCATGCTGAAACTAAAAACTGACTAAGAGAGGAGGCGCGTGTGGTCTAAACTTTGGTTTAAAGGTGTTTAAACCTGGGTTTTGCAAGCACAACACAACACAACACAACACAACACAACACAACACAACACAACACAACACAACACAACACAACACAACACAATGCAACACAATGCAATGCAACACCACGCAACACAACACAACACATCACCACACGAGACACCATGACACAGCACAGCACAGCACAGCACAACACAGCAGGTCAGGCAACAGCCGCCGACCCACCCTCACGCAGGCTCGTCATTGTTTTGCATGTGTGACTGAGCCCCTCAATGAGATGGGGGATGTGCGGCCTGGAAGAGAGCATCGAAAGAGCACCGTGCGCAAGGAAGGGGCCAAGGAAGGGGGCCGTGAGCATCTCGGGGGCTACTCCTCCAGCCATGCCCCCAAGCCCGCGGCCGAAACTAAGGCTGCAGCCGCCGCTCCTGCTGCGGCGCCGGTAGCACTGCAGCGGCGGGGGCCCAGCAGCGTTGGGATTTCGCTGCCGGAGGAGCCACCGGAAGCGCCCGTGTGCCCGATGAAGGAGCCGCGGGTGATCCCGGCGCAGTCCGTTCTGTCGGTGCGGGCGGAGTGGGACCGCAAGTTGGCCTGCGAACTGGCCGTCAGGAACGCGCACTTCAAGCTGAGCCAACTGCAGGGGGACCTGCGGCACCGCATTGCCGACCTGGAGAGCCAGCAGCTGGAGGCCTTGCAGACGCGGGGGACGCGGGCTTCGGAGGACCTGGACCAGCAGGTGAGCCCCATGCCCCAACACGCGGGCCGGTGTTGCGGGTGGAGGTTTGTTCGGTGGATTGGCACGCGGGGCCCGACTCCAGGGGTCCAACACTAAAAAATTTATCTGGCGCCTTCAGCGCCAATTAGTTTAGACCAAAAATTTTCTTCGGCGTCTTCGGCACCTCTAAAAACTCAGCACCGCTGGGGGGAGGGTGAGGGGCGCCCCCCCTCCCCCCCCCAACTCCCTTAAAAGGAGCCCTGCGGGTGCTGAGCCGCACGTTCCCCCTCACAGGGCTTCCCACGGCAGGCGAGATGTCGGTTGACCACCGACGGCTGTCTCGCCGGCGGGTGGTCGAGTGTCACGCTCGTGGCCAACGGTCGTCCTCACCCTCCCACCCCCCTTATTGTCAACGGACACCCACGTCCATGCCACCCCCCTCCCCTTTCCATTGCTGCCTCGTACGGTGAACTCAAGGCAACATTCGGCACTGGTCTGGTTTGCGCGTGGGGGAAGAAAGGCAACACAATGCACAGAGAGAGGTATTGTGATATGAGTTTTCCAGATTGGTTGAGGGAGTGTTAGCGCGCCGGGCACGCGCCAGGCCTTTTTTTTTTCCCCATTCCCCACCCGTGCCTGTTTTTGCCCCCAGCTCACCAAACAATTTGGAGTACCTTCTCGCCGTGTCAAAGAATTTGGCCCATCCTTTGCACCCAATTTATGACGATGGCAAGGGTGGTGGTTGGAAGTGGTGGGAGTGACATTTTGTGTTGTTGCTTTCTCATATTTCGGCGAATGCAAGGTGCCTTGCAGAGAAGATTTGCGGTCTAGTGCGGTCTACGTGGGGGACTACCCGAGGTGAGAATAATCTTGGGGCTAGAGATAAGATACTTAATGCAAAGGTAGCGCACCGGGCATGCGCTGGGCAAACATTCCCCCTGAGCCGTTGAGTGACACCGTCTTTTTTTTAAATTTACACTTTTTCGAAGGAATTTTACGCCGATTTTGGGAAATTTTTACACCAATTTACACAAGGTGGGGGCTGGGGGCCAAAAACACTGTAAACCCCCGTAAATCTCCGGCTTGCAGTAGTGTCGATGACCATATGCCTGTGACACGGGGGTCTGTACGAGCTCAGTATCCGTTGCTTCATGGCCTTTGCATTGCCGACGGAGTTGCAGTCGCCGCAGCCGCGGGGGATGGGCGTGCGGGGCTCGGCCGCGGGTCCGTGGCTCGGGGTGCAGGTGCAAGACGGCTACGAGCGCATCGAGCGCATCAAGAAGCTGACCGCGAAGCTGCAGGGGCGCGAGCCCCACGCCTTCACGGACGTGCTGGTGACCATGCTGCAGACCCTGGACGAGGCCACGCTGGCGGACGATGCCGTGCTCCGGCAGTGCGACGTGGCCCGGCAGGAGACCTTCGACCTGAAGGAGGTCGCGGCGCGGCCCGTGCACACCCTCAAAGTGAAGGCCACCGTCCGGTGCATGTGCCGAGACCCGGAGCTCCCCGAGCAGGTGCGGCGTGTCCCCGGCGTGTCGTGTCCCGTGTGGCGCGCCTCCTCCGGCGGCAACTGCTACGTGCCTCGTGCACGTTGGCCTCTGCGGTGGGACTACGGTGCGCTGAAACACACAGCGGTTGCGGTGGTCCGCTCATCGCCAAGCGCCAGCAGCCACACAATCTTTTGCGGAGGGTGAGCTGTCTGCAATGACCTTACCTCACCTCCACCTCCGCCTCCGCCTCATCTCACCTCACCTCACCTCACCTCACCTCATCTCACCTCACATCACATCACCTCACATCACCTCACCTCATCTCACCTCCCCTCATCCCACCTCACCTCACCTCACATCACATCACCTCACCTCACCTCACCTCACCTCACCTCACCTCACCTCACCTCACCTCACCTCACATCACCTCATCTCACCTCCCCTCATCTCACCTCACCTCACCTGACCTCACATCACCTCACCTCATCTCACCTCACCTCACCTCACATCACCTCACCTCACCTCACCTCATCTCACCTCACCTCACCTGACGTCACATCACCTCATCTCACCTCCTCTCATCTCACCTCACATCACCTCACATCACCTCACATCACCTACTTCTTCCAGGTGTACTTGGGGTGTGAAGACGGGACGGTGAAGGTGTGGGACCTGCAGACGCTCCGGCAGGTGCGGACCTACGAGACCGGGGTATACCCCATCCACCGGGTGCTGGTCGCGCGGCTGCAGAACCGCAAGCGCCTGATCGCAGCCGGGCGGGACAAGACCGTCCGCATTTGGGACGTGGCGCGGCACGAGTGCACCCACATCTTCGTGGACCACGCCGGCTGCGTGACGGGGCTGCACGCGCACGACGACACGCTGTACACGTCGGCGTACGACCGCACGGTGCGCCACTGGGACCTGCGCCGCGGCCGCTGCGGCGGGCTGGTGCTGCAGGCCACGAGCCCCGTCCACTGCTCCGCGTTCCTCGATTTTGCGGGACAGGTATGCGACGGGGGACATGGAGCCCCCCCCCCCCCCCCCGGGATGCATCAGAACGGAAAGGACTTCAGAGGCGGCCCCAGCAGCGGTTGGACAGGCGGTTGGAGGCGGTTGCCAAAGCGGTTGGGGGGGGGTGTTACTGTCGGTTACAAATGCCATTGAGGCTGGTGCTTGCCGTCAGGGGGACAGTGGCTGGGCATAGGCTGGGCGCCATGGAGAGGGGGTTGGGCACCTCCCCCCCTTCCAATGCATCCTTGGCCCCCCCCTCCTCCCCTTCCTCAAGTGGTCTCATCGGGGCCTTGGGAGGGGGACCAGCTGACCCACACAGCGCAGGAGACATTCGATGGCCGTGTCAGAGCGGCGACCTCAAGACAACATTCGGTGCTGATCTGGTCTGCGCTGCGAGAGCGGCACGGCAAAACATTTTGTGATTGCGGTACAACTGACAAGTGTTGAACTGAGTGGGTCTGGCATGAGGTCAGGACAGGGCCACCTGAACCCCCCCCTCCAATGCCCCCCCCCCCCCCCCCCCCTGGGGGCCTTCGGCCCATTTCTACGGGGGGGGGAGTCGCGTACAAAAGCGAGGACACGGCCCACCCGTGGACAGGGCGTCTGTAGAATAAGTAAAAACCGAAGGGGGGGGGGTCCCCCCCAGACCCCCTCCCCCTCGCCAGCCTCAAGACCTGCAGACCCGGTCCTGTGGTCTCGTGGCTCGGCCCTGACCTTGTGCATCACGTCTCGGACTGTGCACCGCCGCCCGTGTGTCTCCGACACCGTGGCACGTTGTGGGACCTGCGGTGGCTGCCACTGCGTGCGAGTGAGCGCAGATACTCCACCGACTGCGTTGCGTAGGGCCTCAGTGCCCGCCCGTCAGGACCATGAATGAACACGGTTGTGTGTGTGTGTGTGTGAGTGCATGGGCATGTGTCGGGCTTCACTGCGTCTGGGTCGCCCGGGGTCTGCGGTGGCCTTGTAGCCCCATGTCCAACGCCGGGGAGCCTGAGACGACCGGACAGGTCTGCCATAGTACCTTCTGGTAAGGCGCTTCAGGATCAGTCAAGACGGGCGGTGGGCACACACCCAACCCCCCCTCCTCTTCGCTCCAAGACGCAGGACCGCAGTGGGGTCTCGCTCTGACAGTGCGCTTCGTTTTCCCACACCAATTTGCCGCATTTTGCATTTGTACTCCTCTTTCTGCCTTTGAGCAGACATGCCACTAGCGTCTGGCAGGAAACCTTGGATTTGTTAGGAATCGGCCCTGCGTTGTATGCCACCTGGTATTTCCTACCGCACCCACATCCAGAACTCAGTAGGAACCTGTTGCATCCAGTGCATGGCTCAGTAGGGCCCAGACTTGCTGGATCATGGCTGGCTTGGCTGACGCTAGTGGCAAGTCTGCCTTTGAGTGGGTGCAATCCCGTAGCTCTTAGGAGGGGGCGGTGTCACACAGGGTACGTCTACCGAAAGTCCCCACCCACACCTTCGCTTAGCTCACCCTGACTAGGTCTTTCCCCCCCCCCCCCCCCCATTCAGGCCCCGAGATAGCGCTTGCCGGTCAAGGTGCTGAGCCCACAAGGGGATCTGGCGCCGAAGGTGCTGGAAGAGCCAACCGCCGGTAACCCAATGAAGGCCCACAGGACTCCAGTCTCAGCCGGGCCTAGTACCTGACCCCCCCCCCCCCCTCCGGGGGTGCTACACAGGGTAGGTCGTACCAAAGGTCTCACCGACACCTTCGCGTAGCTCACCTTAATGAGGTCTCAACCTCCCCCCTGTGTGACATTCCGTCTGGTTGTTGTTCCTTTACGGGGCCCTGGACAGTCACCCGTTCTTCCCTTCTCATGTTGTGTCGGGTCGCTGCTTTCTGTCGCCCGCTGTGGCCGGTGCTCTTGCTGGTGTCGTTTCCGCGTTCGCGGAGCCCAGTGGTTGGTGTGCCGGGGCTGTGCTGGATGTGGCATGATGTGCCGTTTGCGCGTCAGTGGCGCCCAGTAGTTGGCGTATTGAGGATGTGCTGGTTGTTGCCAGTGTCATTTGACTGTTTTTGCCCCCCCCCCCCCCCCGCTCCTTGTCTGGATAGAGTGAGTGACGAAGTGGTCGACATTAGTGTCCATAAACAATCAGTCGAGTGTTCACTGTACACTCAGATGGCGGCATGTGGGCCAACCGGAGGCGGTTGGAATGTAACCGTCGTTTTTTGCTCCCCTTAAGGACAGCACTAATCTCAAACTGATCAGGGCATCGTGGGGGATCATTTTGAATCATATCGGGAACAGGTGGTGTTTGTCCTCTCCTGCCCGTACATTGCCCAGGTGTTCTTTGCAACGGGCACCCGCGCCGGCACCGTGGAGCTGTACCCGTGGGTGGGGTCCGGGCACAGCGTCCTGGAGACCGAGCGCATGCAGTTCCCGGGGCACAGCAGCGCGGTGCTGTGCCTGCTGCAGCACACCGACTTCCTGTTCTCGGGCAGCGAAGACCGCACGGTCGTGCAGTGGGACCTGCGGGAGGGGGCCAAGGCGCGGGAGTACCGCCGCCACGTGGACAGTGTCGTGGACATGAAGGCCACGGCCGACAACCTCCTCTTCACGGCCTCTCAGGTGCGTGATCAGTGGCTGGCTGGCTGGCTGGCTGGCCGTCCGTCAGTGTGTGTGGGTGTGGGTGTGTGCGAGTGTAGGGACTGTTTGTATGGTACTGTATGGTATACGACAAGCGTGTGTGTGGGTATGTCTGCATGTATGCATTGTGCGTGTGTGTAGGAATGTATCTATGCACGTCTGTATGGATGGATGGATGGATGGATGGGTGGATGGGTGGGTGTATGCATGAACATGGATGTATGTATTGCCACCAACCGCTAACCGCCAACCGCCACCAACTGCCAACCGCCAATCATTGTTCAATGCCGTTTCTGTGGTTTTGTGTGTTGCCCATGTGTTGGCCATGAATCAGACCCCGTGTCCCCGTGAACGTTCGTTTCTGTTGGCGTTACAGACTCTTTTGTTTCTCTCCCTTGGGGCCAGCCCTGTAGGACCGCCCCGAAGATGGATGGATGTGTGGGTGTCTGTATCGGCGCGCGGGCCACGGGCGCATCAACCGCTACCCCAGTTTGACCAGCGCCCGTACAGCCATTCTGGTACGGTGGATCGCTAATCCTGCGACACCTGCGGTGCGCAAATTGGGTAGTTATCATGGAACATGGGAAAGTGTTCTTTTTGTGAACTCTTTGCGTACTTTTGAATGGGGAGTGGCTATCACAACATTTGTGTCCGTTTTGAGTGTTGTGCCTCGCCATTGTGCCCGTTTGACCGACTTCCTTCACCCAAAATTGAGGACAAGTAATGCGGTGCTAATTACCCCACAGCCAATTACCCACATCCCGCGGCACCTCCGGTGTGCCTGCGGTGCACAGGAGGCCTTCCCAGGGGCACTTGTCGGTGGTGTGCACGTACGGGCACAGCACACGCAGTGGGGGGGGGCGGGGGCATCCCCCCAGGCGTGCACAAGGGGCAGAAGTGCCACCGATGGACGACGGGTTGGTCTTCATTGCCACTGTTCGTCTCCCGGGCCGCCTCCGTCGGCAGCGCCCACGCCCGGCCGTCCCTCTCACCCGGTGGCCCATCACAAACGGTGTCCCCAGTACAACCGTCTGCCACACCGTCTGCCGGTACCCCAATTGTATGCGGAGGGGAGCGTTGGGGTGGACGGCCGTCGTCTGCAGCCCCACGCCCTGCGCCTGCTGGGCACCGCCCGTGTGCCTGATGAGGGGGTCGGTGTGTGGGTCGCGCCCGAGTGCCCCCCTCCTCCCCATGCCCAAGGCAGGCACACAGTAGGCGCTTAGCACGCGCGTCGCGAGTGCGTCGCAGGCGCATGGTGAGTATTTAGCGAGCGCTTACCTGGCGCATCGCACGCGCATAGTGAGCTCATAGCACGCGCACACTGAGCACATAGCAGCCCCACAGTGGGTACATAGCAGCCGCAAAGCACACACGTAGCGGGCGCGTCGCACGCGCATGGTGAGCACATGGCCGGCGCGTCGCACGCGCACAGTGAGTACATGGCAGCCGCGGTGCGAGTGCACAGTGAGTGCACAGTCGGCGCGTTCCGTCCCATCCGCACCCCACGTCTCAGGACGCGCTGATCATCGTGTGGAACATCACCAACGGCACGTTCATCCGGGAGCTGCACCACCACTACCACTGGGTCAGCTGCCTGGAGCTGCTCATGGTGCCCCACGTGGCCGACCCGGAGGAGGACGCCCCCGGCCCCGCCGCCGCTGCGGCGCCCTCGCCGGCCCCGGCCGCCCTGGCCCCGGCCCCGGCGGACGTCACGTGCGGCGTCGTCCCGCTGCCGGAGGTCAGCGACATCGCCGTGCAAGAGGTCGAGGACACGGCGGCGAGCGCCGGGGCTGCGGACGGCGGCGAGGGAGTCGGGGGGCAGGCGCCCGCGGCCGAGGCGGCGTGCCCGTATCTGGTGAGCGGGTCGGTGGACAAGACCATCGTCCTCTGGGCGCTGAGCGCGTGAGGCTCGCGGCGTCGCGCGCTCCCCCCGCCAAGTGACCGCGGGGCCCGAGCGCAGGGCAGGTCAACCGAGAGTCGCGATTTACCCGCCAAACGTTCACGAGGCGGCCGCTGCCAGGCCACGGACGGGCCACGCCGGCAACGCTTTCTGCACCGCGCGCCGCCCGTTCCCGAGCCCGGCCCCGTCGGCACGCCTCCTGACCTGCGTGGACCGCGATGCACGGCATTGGGGAATTGCTGGAATGGCCGTACACCTCGCGGGAGGAGGGGGGGGGCTTACCCCCCTCCCCCCCAGACCAAAGGGACCATCGCGGGAAAAAACGAAATGTACAATCGGGGGAATCTTGTCGGGCCCTTTTTGGTACACAAACTTCCGGGTCCCAGCCCCCTTTCCCCCCCCCTCTCCCAGCCACAGTGTGTGTCTTGGGGGTTCAGCAGGTTTGGCATAGAGAACAAAGATGCACTGATGCCTTGCGGTGGAGTGCATTGCCTCTGGTTTGCATTTGTCTGTTTTTCATGAAGTCTCGGCCCCCCCCCCCCTCTCTTCCACTACATCCCTGACCCCCCCCCCTCCTCTCTTCCACTACATCCCTGACCCCCCCCCCCCTCTCTTCCACTACATCCCTGACCCCCCCCCCTCTCTTCCACTACATCCCTGACCCCCCCCCCCTCTCTTCCACTACATCCCTGACCCCCCCCCCTCTCTTCCACTACATCCCTGACCCCCCCCCCCTCTCTTCCACTACATCCCTGACCCCCCCCCCCTCTCTTCCACTACATCCCTGACCCCCCCCCCTCCTCTCTTCCACTACATCCCTGACCCCCCCCCCCCTCTCTTCCACTACATCCCTGACCCCCCCCCCCTCTCTTCCACTACATCCCTGACCCCCCCCCCTCCTCTCTTCCACTACATCCCTGACCCCCCCCCCCTCTCTTCCACTACATCCCTGACCCCCCCCCCTCCTCTCTTCCACTACATCCCTGACCCCCCCCCCCCTCTCTTCCACTACATCCCTGACCCCCCCCCCCTCTCTTCCACTACATCCCTGACCCCCCCCCCCTCTCTTCCACTACATCCCTGACCCCCCCCCCCCTCTCTTCCACTACATCCCTGAACCCCCCCCCCCTCTCTTCCACTACATCCCTGACCCCCCCCCCCTCTCTTCCACTACATCCCTGACCCCCCCCCCTCTCTACCACTACATCCTTGACCCCCCCCCCTCTCTTCCACTACATCCCTGGACCCCCCCCCTCTCTTCCACTACATCCCTGACCCCCCCCCCCCTCTCTTCCACTACATCCCTGAACCCCCCCCCCCCTCTCTTCCACTACATCCCTGACCCCCCCCCCTCTCTTCCACTACATCCTTGACCCCCCCCCCCCTCTCTTCCACTACATCCCCTGACCCCCCCCCCTCTCTTCCACTACATCCCTGACCCCCCCCCCCTCTCTTCCACTACATCCTTGACCCCCCCCCCCTCTCTTCCACTACATCCCTGACCCCCCCCCCCTCTCTTCCACTACATCCCTGACCCCCCCCCCCTCCTCTCTTCCACTACATCCCTGACCCCCCCCCCCTCCTCTCTTCCACTACATCCCTGGACCCCCCCCCCCCTCTCTTCCACTACATCCCTGACCCCCCCCCCCCTCTCTTCCACTACATCCCTGAACCCCCCCCCCCTCTCTTCCACTACATCCCTGACCCCCCCCCCCCTCTCTTCCACTACATCCCTGACCCCCCCCCCCTCTCTTCCACTACATCCCTGACCCCCCCCCCCTCTCTTCCACTACATCCCTGACCCCCCCCCCCCTCTCTTCCACTACATCCCTGACCCCCCCCCCCCCTCTCTTCCACTACATCCCTGACCCCCCCCCCTCTCTTCCACTACATCCCTGACCCCCCCCCCTCTCTTCCACTACATCCCTGACCCCCCCCCCCTCTCTTCCACTACATCCCTGACCCCCCCCCCTCCTCTCTTCCACTACATCCCTGACCCCCCCCCCTCTCTTCCACTACATCCCTGACCCCCCCCCCTCTCTTCCACTACATCCCTTGACCCCCCCCCCCTCTCTCTTCCACTACATCCCTGACCCCCCCCCCTCTCTTCCACTACATCCCTGACCCCCCCCCCTCCTCTCTTCCACTACATCCCTGACCCCCCCCCTCCTCTCTTCCACTACATCCCTGACCCCCCCCCCCTCTCTTCCACTACATCCCTGACCCCCCCCCCCTCTCTTCCACTACATCCCTGACCCCCCCCCCCTCTCTTCCACTACATCCCTGACCCCCCCCCCCTCTCTTCCACTACATCCCTGACCCCCCCCCCCCTCTCTTCACTACATCCCTGACCCCCCCCCCTCCTCTACCACTACATCCCTGACCCCCCCCCCTCTCTTCCACTACATCCCTGACCCCCCCCCCCTCTCTTCCACTACATCCCTGACCCCCCCCCCCCCCCTCTCTTCCACTACATCCTGGACCCCCCCCCTCTCTTCCACTACATCCCTGACCCCCCCCCCCTCTCTTCCACTACATCCCTGACCCCCCCCCCCTCTCTTCCACTACATCCCTGACCCCCCCCCCTCTCTTCCACTACATCCCTGACCCCCCCCCCCTCTCTTCCACTACATCCCTGACCCCCCCCCCCTCTCTTCCACTACATCCCTGACCCCCCCCCCCTCTCTTCCACTACATCCCTGACCCCCCCCCCCCTCTCTTCCACTACATCCCTGACCCCCCCCCCCTCTCTTCCACTACATCCCTGACCCCCCCCCCCCTCTCTTCCACTACATCCCTGACCCCCCCCCCCCCTCTCTTCCACTACATCCGTGGACCCCCCCCCCCTCTCTTCCACTACATCCCTGACCCCCCCCCCCTCTCTTCCACTACATCCCTGACCCCCCCCCCCTCTCTTCCACTACATCCCTGACCCCCCCCCCCTCTCTTCCACTACATCCCTGACCCCCCCCCCTCTCTATCCACTACATCCCTGACCCCCCCCCCCTCTCTTCCACTACATCCCTGACCCCCCCCCCCTCTCTTCCACTACATCCCTGACCCCCCCCCCCCTCTCACTACTTCCCCCCTCTCTTCCACTACATCCCTGACCCCCCCCCCTCTCTTCCACTACATCCCTGACCCCCCCCCCCTCTCTTCCACTACATCCCTGACCCCCCCCCCCTCTCTTCCACTACATCCCTGACCCCCCCCCCCTCTCTTCCACTACATCCCTGACCCCCCCCCCCTCTCTTCCACTACATCCCCTGACCCCCCCCCCCCTCTCTTCCACTACATCCCTGACCCCCCCCCCCTCTCTTCCACTACATCCCTGACCCCCCCCCCTCTCTTCCACTACATCCTTGACCCCCCCCCCCCCCCTCTCTTCCACTACATCCCTGACCCCCCCCCCCCTCTCTACCACTACATCCTTGACCCCCCCCCCCTCTCTTCCACTACATCCCTGACCCCCCCCCCCCCTCTCTTCCACTACATCCCTGACCCCCCCCCCTCTCTACCACTACATCCCTGACCCCCCCCCCCTCTCTTCCACTACATCCCTGACCCCCCCCCCCCTCTCTCCACTACATCCCTGACCCCCCCCCCCTCTCTTCCACTAATCCCTGACCCCCCCCCCCTCTCTTCCACTACACCCTGACCGCCCCCCCCCTCTCTTCCACTACATCCCTGACCC